>PVKE010003171.1:0-74677 GCA_004027555.1 Craseonycteris thonglongyai
TAGAGAACCGAACTGTGGGAACTCCCCAGTTCAGCACGTGGGTCCTGCCTGGGCCGGAGCCGGGATTCGATCCTCGGTCCTCATGGCCTCAAAGCGAGCGCTCAACCCGCTGAGCCGTCCCGGCTTTCCCTGTCATCCGTTTTTGACATGGTTTCATTCCACACAGGTGGGCGGGGGCCACGCAGGGCAGGAACCTGGTGGGGGCCTCCCGCATGGGAGGCACAAACCCGCCAGCTGGGGGCCAAGCCGGAGGCCTCCCATATGGGAAGCTGGCCCTGGCAAGAACTGAACTGGGGTGTGCCCCCCCTTCATATATATCAATAACAATATAATGCTGTGGCACCCTGGGTGACAGGGCAATTACAGACCACACTATCTTCCTGCCCCCTTTCTCCCCACTTCCTAATAACCACCATCCCTCAGAGCTGGGTTGGAACTTTATTTCCTAAATAAATCATTGCCCGAGCATATTCAGGGTGTATTACTATTGTTCCCAGTTTTACAGACAGGGAGCATTCAGTCACTGGCTCAGGATGCCCCATCGAATGCGTAAGAGGTTCGGAAATCCCATGCACATCTGCCTCCAGCTCTGAAGTCCGGCCCTGCGCTGTCCCCAAGGCCGAATGTGATGGCGCGTGTAAGGGCCGGAGAGCCCGTGGCTGCGGCCCGTCCCCCCCAGCACGGTGCTCGGGGGCAGTGCGGAGGGATGGCCACTTCAGGGCCGGCGGCTGGGGACACCCTCACCTGGCCTGGGCTGCCGGGCCCGGGCGAGAAGGCGCTGGCGAGAGCCCAGCGAGGCTCCCCCGCAGGAAATATATCGCGTGCTGACACTTTTATGAGCGGGGCCCGCTCGCCCTGCCCAGCTTGAGCTCGCAGCTCGCCCCGCGGCTGCCACTTGGAGTCAGGCAAGCCCATATATTTCTCTCCGCCCAGAGGCCTAGTGCTTCTCGTCAGGTGCGGAAAGCCAATAAATCACCAGCGGAGGCTCCGTGTGTCTATCCGTCAGGAGGCCTGTCATCTTCCCGGCCTTGATCCGCAGGAGAGCTGCCAGCGCCGGCGGGGCGGGGCCGGCGGCGCGCGGACACCTGGCGGGAGCGGGCGGGCGGGGGCGCCGCGAATGTTCGCAGCTCCGAGGGGCCCGGACATGCACCCCCCCCCCCGCCCCTCCGCACACGCTTCCTCTCGCTTTGAAGTCCCCGAGGCTCCGGATCGGGGGTGGGGAGGCCAGGCCTGCAGCCCGGGGGCTTTAATATTCACATCGCGTGCTCCCTGCAGCTACGTGGGTGGGGGTGGGGTGGAGGCTCTACGGGACGTTCTGAGCCACCTCCCCGCCTGCGCCTTTGGCAGAAATCACCCTGACACTGGAGTGGGGGCCTTGGGTGCCCGCCAGGCCCGTGTAGGCACAGCGCCCTCTTGGCTAAGGCCCTGTCCGGTGCTCAGCGTCTTCCAGCAAGCAGGGCAGTGGCTGCGGAACCGGAGGCGCCTTGATTCCAACCCCCACCCCCACCCCGCCACCTGCAGCTTTTTCCCCACGTGCGGGATGCCTGGGAATACAAGCCCCCCCCACGGGCCAGCTGCTCAGGATGGTCCCACAGGTAGCATGGGGACATCCCGGGAAGATGATAGTTGCATTTGCATGGTTTTCCTCATCTATAAAATGTTGGGTTTGGACTAGATGCCTTTAAAGCCACTTCTACCATAAGCTCTGCCTCCGGACCCAAAGGCGCAGCTCACGCAGCGGGGTCCTGGTGCCGCTGACCACTCCACGCAGCCAGGCGGCCGCTCAGGCTCGTGGGGCCCAGTTCCTGTGCAGGGTGGGCGCGGGGCTCGCTGTGGAAGTCTGGTGCTTCCGCTGAGCGCCTCCTTCAGGGGCCCGGGGAGGACTCCCTGTGCGTGTCTTACACCTGTCACGCCACAGGGCACGGGCCTGGGCGCCCTAGGCTGCAGGTGATGAGGGCTTTGTGTTGGTCCCCAGGGCAGCTGTGCATCCCAGGCTGGGACCCAGTGGCCTTTTCCCGGCCACGGCCATGCCAACCCGGTCAGGTACCACACTCACTATGGAAGGAATGGGCTCCATTTCCCTTTTCAGCCTCTCACTCAGTGGTTTCTGATCTTCTATGTGACAGCCATCAGGAGCCTGTCATCAACCTCTCTGGACCTTAGTTCTTTTTTAAATTGCAAAACAAGGGGACAGAGTTCTAGCTTTCTTCATGCAGAAGCTGCTGGCCTTGGGGACCAGGATGGTCCGGGGTGTTGGGGAATGCTGAGCACGTGGGGCCCTGGACATGACGGCGGCAGAACTTCCACGCACGGGGACAAGAAGATGCCCTCACATTTCTGAACGCATTTCCATTTAATTCTCAAAGGATTCTCCCAGGTGGGTTTAATTATTTCCACTTTGCATATGAAGATAACAAGATGAAAAGGCCACGCGGCTAAAATTTGAACTCCAACTGTCTGAACACAAACCCATGTGGTAAAAAAATGTCTTCTAAAACAACAAAATAAAACAAACCAAAATTGTCCCCTACTTTCTGCTCACCTGGGTCAGAAAGGGTTTGCCCAGATCACCACATTCTCCTTCCATGAGCAAGTTACACAGGAGGCCGGATTCTTCCACTGTCGCTTCAAGAGACAGAATGAGAACAAGGGACACCAGTGGTCTGAAGAAAGCACCTCTTAGAAGTCCTGGCTCTACTGTCTCCATGGTATCCATCCACCATTTTTTGTCACTTATGCCTTCCCTGCCTCCTCGGTGAGAAGGAAGCCTCCTTAAGGTCACCTCAGTCTTTCGTATGTTCCATTACTTCCTCAGCACTCTGTTCCTGCTATCTACAGTATGAACGCACGCATGCTGCCAGATTTACCAAGCAAAAATACAGAATGCCCAGGAAAATCTGAAGTTCACATAAACGCTGTTTTCAAAGTGCATGTCCCAAATATTGCATAGGGTATACTTCTACCAAACAGTTATTCGTCATTTATGGGACATTCAGATTTTGCTGGGTGTCCTGTATTGTAGTTGACAACTCTTAAGTGGCACTCGTTGGATTCCAGGACTCCCCAGCCTTCAAGTCTGTCAGCCAGTCAGTGAGGAGCAGGGCTCCCCTGTACAAGACACGTGGGGAGAGCCACATGTGGGGAGAGATCATGCTAGTGATATTGGCTAACACTCATTAACTAAGGGCCATAAGTGACTACTCTCGATTGACCCCCCCAAAACCCCACTGAATGACTACCATTACTGGCCCTGTTTTAAAAGTGATACACTTGGGAAAGGACAGAGCTGGGTAGGAGCTCAGGAAATCTGATTCCAGTCCTGGGTTCTTGAACAGATTATCTCGAAAGTCCTGTGTCATCCGAGAGGCCCCAGATCTCTAAACTCATGAAGACAATGGCGCAGGCTGCCAACCCCCACGGCTCTGTACCAGGCACCCAGGGTGTCTGAACCCTGCTCTGCGGCTCATGGGTTTCCGACGTTACACAGGGTGCAGAGTGGGAGGAGCTTGGCCCCGGGAGACAAAGCCCCGTGGAGTGCTGGCTGTGGGTCTCCGAGCCCCCCGCTTCAGTGGGTCTCAGTGTTGTCCTCTCTACAATGGTAATGACCCTACTCATGCCTCCTCCTCCTACCCCACAGCACTGTTCTGAGATCAAAAGAACACGAGTCTGTGAGAGCGCTTTGTAAATTTAAAGTGCCATACAAATATGAGTTATTATTATTTCCAGCTGGGGTTGTCTGGGACTACTTCAATGGGGGCATTATAAATGATTGATAAGACTGTATGTGGTATTTGTGCTTGAAGGGGGAACGAGTCTTAAGTCAAACGACTGGCTCTCGGGTATGGAATGTGGGTTGCAGCACCGTAGACACAGAGGGATTTGGGCAGGGGAATGGGCTTTGGGCTCCAGTCCAAAATACCAGTCATCTTACCCCAGATTCCAGGGTGAGGGATTTCTATTACATACTGATCATTACTTAGTCAGTGAACAAGTCAAAGAAGTGAGTACTAATATTATCAAATATTTGAGCACTTACCTTGGATCAGGCATTGTTCTAAGTATTTTAGGTGTATGTAAATGTAATCCTCAATCTGATGAGAGGATTATCTTTACGGGCATATGACTTCCCCCATTTCCTAAATGAGGAAAATAGGCTCAGAGAAGTGAAGACGCTTTCCTAGGGTCACGCAGCTACTAAGTAGTGGAGCTTGGGTTTGAACTCATTCTGACCCCAGAGCCAGAAGGACCAAAGAAGGGATGGGAGGAGGGAGGGGAAAGGGAAGGAAGGAAGGAAGGAAGGAAGGAGAATGCCTATGTGCTGAGTATTCCTCAGGTGGATTATTCTGACACCTGGCGGACGCTCCCAGAGATCCAGAACTGAGAAATTGCCAAATAAAACCTGTCCTGTGGGCGTGGCCAGCAGGCCTGCACCTCTCCCCGCCCCCGAGTGGGTTCATCTTCACATCTGTGGACGACAGTGGTGCCACTCCACTGTGATGGAAATCTAGACCAGCGCTGTGGAAACGCAGGAGGGTGAACAGAGGGCTGGGACGGCGAGTCTTCTAGTGTCACAGGTCCTAGCAGGCAGAGTCAGGACAGAGACAGCAAATCAGAGTGTGTGGATGGGGCTGCAAGTCATCAGTGCAAAAGGACGAGTGGGGGAGGCAGAGGTGCTAGAGGTGCCAGGAGGGTAGGTCACGTGTGCCAAGAAGCCTCTGTGACAAGACAAGAAGCTTGGGCCTTATTTTGTAGGTGACAGAGAACCATAAGAGGAACCATAAGAGGCTTTCAGCAGGGCTAGATCTGTAACTTAGATACTGACTCTCACTAGAGCGGGGACAGTAGAGTTGATGGGTAGAGAGCAGGGCAGGTGACAGGAAGGAAGGTCACGACTCCAAGCAAGAGATGAGGTGCACTGTAATTAGGGACGTCATACTAGAGCTGACGATGGGGCTGGAGAGACATGTAGGTGGTATCGTGAGAAGCATTTAGTGACTGGATTGAGGCGGAGTGACTAGCGCTTGGAGATGTCTCTCTCCATTGATACCTATGTTTCTTGATTCCTTGCCTAGAGAGACAGTAGTGCTACCAATAGAGGCTTAGAATGCTGGAAGAGGAGCGATTCTGAGAAACGGATTTGCCCAGCAGCAGACTGGGGGAGACCGAAACTCTGGGAAGCAGTCATGGCCACAGATGTTTATTTGATTTGTTAAAAAATAACCTATTAACTACTGTATCGGTATTGGGCTAGGTGCTAGGCTGGCAAGTCAGGATAGGACAGGTTACATCATAGTAACAAACAATCCGCAAATCTCAGTGGCTTAAGACAAAAAACAAAAGTGTATTTCTCATGCATACTACATGTCAAATACGTTTTATTCAGGAGCTCTCTGTTCCAAGTCATTATCTAGGGACCTAAAACAAGGTTGTGTCATCTTGTAACTTCAGCATCTAAAACATGAGTCTGCCTCAGTCCCCTGGGCAAGAGAAGAGAAAGATTAGACTCACACATGGGTATTTTACTCCACCCACGGTGACATATATCTGTCACATTTCACACGCCACCAAACAGCAGGGGCTGGAGCAGCAGATGTTATTTGTGGGGGACATTACTGTCTCTGCGGCCTAAAGCATTGGAATATGGGAGCTGGAGAAATGCAGGAGAAAGACAGGATCGATTAACGTAGGGCCCATAGAATGAAAAGAGAGCGGACAAAGTTACAACCCTCTAGGAGTGACAGGTGAAGGAAGAGAGGGGCCCAAGAATGAGACAGAAGTGACATTGAAAGAGATAAGAGCTCGGAGCTGAAAGCATCACTCAAGCCAGGGAAGCACCAGGTCTCTAGAAGTCGGGGGTGACATGTGCAGATGGAGGGGCCGTAGGGTACAGACTGACATTTCTAGGACACGTGACAATCAAAAGGGAGCTGCAGGCCTTGGTAGATACGTGTCTCTGTGGAGCGAATATTTAATCAGCTTTTTGTTACAGAAAACGTGGTGACGCTGGAGCGATGTGGGGATGGGCCATGATCTGAGGCCATCGCCCCAGACCTATCCTGAAAGTAACCGCAACTCAGCTAGGGAGCTCATCATGGTCTCACAGTGTCGTTTAAGCCGCTTAATACGTTTTCAGGTGAAGGCAGTCTAATTGGGTGAGGTTAGAACTGTGAAAGTACAGACCACGATAACAGAAGTAGCCCTGAGGCTGTGTAAACGGTCAAATGCAAGGAGAGGTTGACCCGTATTCATGAATATCTTTGTGTCCCGGCAATATCTGAACCGGAGAAGTTTATCCAAAGTGCAGTGACTGCTAACTAACAAGCACCCTGGGTTGAACTGGGAACTCACATTGGGGGTTTCCTGCTGCCCCTGGAGAGAGAGGAGGGTGTCATTACTTCCTTTGTGTTTTTCCCCTTGACCTAAACGTGAAGAGCTGATGATGTTTCGACTCTGCAGCTGTTGAGCACGGGGCACTTCTGGGAAACAGGAAGAGACATTTGTTGAGTACCTGTGACGTGCTGGGCAGCTCTCACACGGACCTGCGCTCAATCTTCAGAACCACTTCTACAGGAGGTCTCTTCCATCCTCGCATTCTCGACGTGGCAAAACTGAACGGAAGGCTCCAGTCTGCGGGCTCCAGGGGCCCCCTGCCTTTGCTCTCAGCTCAGTAGACTCTGGACGTGGGCCCCCACTTGTGCTTCTCGCAGGACTGCGGGGCCTTTCTCAGTTCCCAGCAACCCACAGCCGCAGAAGGCAGATGAAAGGCGCCCGGCCCCGCGGACTACGGTGAGGCCTGTGGAGGGAGGGCTAGTGCCCAGCTCTCAGCCACATGCGCGGAAGGCGCTCCCCCACCTGCCCCTCTCTCGGCTTCTTTCCTCCCTCCTTGGAGTTTCTTCAATAAAATGCTTCACTCCCTTGGAAAGCATCTCCCCTGAGTGGCACGGGGAGGACTTAATCTGGTTCCATTTAGCTCACCGGGGAGGAGGGGGAGGCATCCTCCTTCCACATAACTTTCCCAGCAAGTGGTATCTCAGTTTCCTCTCCCTTAAAAACCTATGCCAAATCGATCCTGGTTTACGTCGCTTCCCAATGCACAGAGCTCCTGAATCCCAATCCCCACAGTAGGCTTCAGCCTGTGTATCCTGGATCCTTAGACTCTTAACTCAGGAGGCTGAAGGGAGACACTGAGTAGAGCCACCTTCTGGCCATGCCTTGAACTTCACCTTCCTTAGCAGCGGCTTCAGGAAGGAGAGGGCCTCTGGGGTTTGTCTCCAGCGGCTGCTGTCACCTCCCAAAAGGACGTCTGCAACAAACCAATCAGCTCGGCCCAAGGGACTGGAACGATGGCCACATTGGCAGCTTTAGCCCCCAGCAATTGTGACGGGCAATCAGGCTAAGAACTCTGTAAACTCACATTGGGTCTTCAACTCCCAGAGGTTTTTTAGACCAAACAGTGGGATTTGAGAAACTACCCCCTGAACCACCTAGATCCTAAGAAACACATTTCTAAAATTAGAAGTTCTGGCGCATGCGCTTATTGGGGGAAGGGATGGATATTTTATCGAAAGACATCAGCCTCCTTGGTACCCCTCACATTACAGCATCTGCCTACACTGTCAGGACAAAGGAGTGGTAATTAGCCTGGAACGCTGAAGACAGTTCAGTTCTAGCTCCTCTCCTTAACTGCTGTGTGACCTGGGCCAGCTACTCAATGACTCTAAAGCTCTGTTTTCACATCTGTGAAGTGGGAACAATAAGCATACTTACCTGGTTATTACGAGGCATAAATGGAACAATCCAGGCCCTCACACATAGTTAGAATTTCACGTATGAAAGATGAGTGAATTACCGCTACGATGCTGGTCACTACTGCCCTCTTTCTAACGCTTCGGGTCAGCTCTGGAGAGCTGGTGCATTCCGACCCTGACCCCAGGCGTGAGGGCCCTGCTTTGTGAATTGCAGGAGACACGGACTCAGTGCCTGAGACCTTTTCTAATTCCAGTTTCAACTCCATAGTCTGTTACTGGTCTGTGACCCCCCTGAGCCACCGTCCTTGCCAGAATGTCCACCACAGTCCTTGTACGCTACCTGTCCAAACCTAACACATGACCTTGCTTCCTACCTGCCTACCTGTTTCTAGGAATGGTGCCTGAATCTACCATCTACCCAACTGCCCAAGTTAAAAACCTAGAAGTCATTCTAGACCCTTCCCTTTTGTTCCCTGCCTTCCTCCACCACCAAAAAACCAACCAACCAACTGATCAACCGGCCAGTCAACCAAGCAACCAAGCAACCAAAACCCCATAAACAATCACTTACTAGGTCTGCCCGTTCTTCTAACTCTTAAATCAGTCTTAATGTGTGTCCCCTTTGCTGCTGCCCCCATTCAGGCTCATGCATCTAGACTATTTTAGCAGCCTCTTACCTGTCTCTATTACTAATTCTTAGCTCTCCAATCCCACGGACCACGTTACCACCAGGGACACGAAACAATAATCACACTCTTCCCCTGCTCAAAACTCTCCAGTGGTTTTCTATCATCCCTCTGGTTGAACTGGGCTTACAGCAGGCACCTACAGACAGCACAGACTCATGGCATGAGCCGTTGGTGAAACAACAGGCTCGCAGCTGTTTGCATCGTAACTGGCCTAGGTAGGCTGCTTTTTTAGAACTCTGTGCACACTAAATGCAACATCCCTTAGTCATGAAGCCCTCGGGCTGCCTGTCTTCTGGTCAACTATACAAACTCCACTTTCTCTGGCATGTCCTGCAAGGCCTTTCCTAGTGTGAATATTGTTGTTGTCTAACCTGGTCCCCAGTTCTCGCTCCTAGCACTCTGTGCATGTCTTCCTGAATTACCTGTTCTTCCTGTTCTTGTGCCTCGTGTTTTTGCTCATGCTGTGTACCCTCTACATAGAATCTTCTTCTTGATACCTTGGCCAAGTAGGTTCATATTTGACAGATGAGTTCAAAGGCAGGTTCCCCCAGATTAACACAGTTCTCCCTCTTCTCCTAATCTGCTAATCTAACAATGACCACGGCACACTGAAATTATTTATTTGCATATCTATGTTTAGATGAATAAGGATGTTAAAAAACACTTGCTATGACTATGTGCTCTGAACAAAAATCTTCAACACACTTTATTTGTTACACTAAAAAAATACTCCTGCAATTAAGCTCTGTGGCCACAAAATGACAGTCAAGTAATAACATGTCTCATCAGGATTTTCCAAGACTGGGAGTTCCACACCCCAGCTTTAAGCTCGGTCTCCCCCAGATAATTATTGTACTTTGACGAAAGAAAAAAATTTCAACTTTATGAAAACAGAAAACATGGAGGAAACAATAAGAATCAAAATGTATACTTTTCATGGGACATATAAAAGTATCCAAATTCTTCAAATATCTAAATTCTTTCTTGATGATTGTATAACAGTTAACATTCCTATCCCAAATTTCAACCATTACAGTTCTTTTAACAATTTCTAAGATTAGAGACATGAAGCAGTTCACTCACCTATCCACACTCATATCAATTCCTTCCTTCCAACTCACCAACCCTGCCCTCTGGATGCCACCCCTTACTATTTTTACTAGCCTTTCTCGTTCTCAGCTTTTCAGATGAGAACTGAGAAGCAGTTGACTTTGCAAGCCTACCAGTCCCTAATTTTCGGATCTCCTCTGTTCTTTTTTGTTCTGCTTGCAAACACTCCAGTTCCTTTCTGAGAGCATCGCCTTCTCATTGTCCCTTGCCACATATAGCCAACTGAAACCAGTGTACACCACAGAGCTGGTCTCCAGCCTCTTCTCATCGATCTATGAATTGATTAGGTGCATGAGATGCCCCCAGAATGGCTGCAGGTGGCGGTTTTATCAAATGCTTTATCACTGGGAAAGCGGGGATGGCTCAGTGGGTTAAGTGCTCACTTTGCAGCCCTGGGGACTGGAAATCGAATCCCAGCCCCGGCCCATGAGGACCCATATGCTGAACTGGGGAGTGCCCCCAGTTCAGTTCTCACCGGGGTGAGACCCCGGCTCATTTCCTGCCCTGTGCAGCCCCGCGCCCACCTGTGGAATGAAACTATGTGGAAAAACCGATGATGTGCAACTATGGAGACTGTTCTGGGACCTCCTCCTTCGCTCTGTCTCTGTATCTCTCTCTCTGTCAAAAACAATAAATATAAATCTTAAAAAAAATATTTTATCACTAAATACTATGGATCATCAACGTTCCAGCCTCCAATATCAGTTTTCTCACCAACTACCACCTGACCTATCAGCCAACGTCACATATTTTGGGGGGGGTCACATTGGGGTGGGTTTGTTATTGTTATATAACACCCTTCTTCCAACTCCGATATCTTGTGGTTCAAAACAACAAAGGCTTATTGGGTTCTCATTTAAACAGTAGCTTTTCAATGACATTGTGATAACTTTGCATGGTGATAGGTGACTACTAGACTTAGTGTGGTCATCCCATCATAAGGCGTAGACATAGCTTGTAACCCCAGACCTCTGAACCTGGCAGTTATTCATGGTTGTGAATTTCACCCCAAATTTACAGAAAGGCATGCTAGGACATATTTTTCTATCACTCTGTCCTCATCCTGTGGTTCTTGCTCTCAAGGTTTTCTTTTGAAGAAAACTCTGTGTGTTGAGAAAGGAAGTCATTTCCATTTTCCTACCCAGCTTCCTCTTCTGTCAAGTTTCTTCTGTTTCCCTTGAAAGAGTTATTGCCACAGAACCGTCAGACTTCATTATTGGGTTTGGTTTTGGCTAATGTCTGTTAATGATCTGGAGAGAGGTGATAACTGCATATTAATGAGATTCACAAAGGAGCCAAATTGAAAGCTGTTGCAAACTCC
This sequence comes from Craseonycteris thonglongyai, assembly GCA_004027555.1. Classification (NCBI taxonomy): domain Eukaryota; kingdom Metazoa; phylum Chordata; class Mammalia; order Chiroptera; family Craseonycteridae; genus Craseonycteris; species Craseonycteris thonglongyai. The sequence continues at coordinate 10,869 of PVKE010003171.1, forward strand.
AGTGGTGACAGCAATAAACTAGAACTCTGGAGAGAATATACTACCAATCAGAGACAACACAATGTGGTGAAACCAGTACATGTGATACAATTCAGGGGAAAGAAGCAGAAGTATAGACAATTTTTCTTTTTTAGAAAAGGAAAGAAGCCATGAAGAAAGCAGCAGTCAACAGAGGAGTTTCACAGATGAAATGACAAGATGAAGGCTGAGGTTGCAAACAGCTGAAGCCATTGAGAAGGACAAGGTCATTCCACTGACCTCTATTTTCCCTTTGTTCTCCTCTGACAATGGCTACACGCCCCAGGTCTAGCAAGTCTGTGTATTCTAGAAGACAGACTTTGGTTCTGGTGTAGACTTGTCACTTGACTTAGTCTAATGAGACTCATTTCTGGATTTTTTTTCCCACTGGAACAAGTGTGGACATAAGAAGCCTTCTTTCTACAAGGACTGGAAGTTACATAGGAGCTGTCAGAGGACCCCCGATAGGGAGGCCCTGGCTGTGACTGAAACCACATAGATAACAGCCAAGCTGACGGTAAGGGAGGGGGGAGGGCAGGAGCAGAAAGAGAGCAAGAACTGGCTCACCTGATGGTGGGGGCTGGCATGTGTGAAATTTGTAGGGCAGGCTGGCAACTCAGGCAGAAGTTAATGTTGCCGTCTGGAGGCAGACTTACTTTTCCAGAAAACCTCACTGTTCTGCAAGGCTTTCAAATGATTAAAGGAGGCCCACCCACATCATTGAGGGCGACCTCCTTTACTGAAAGTCAACTGGTTATAGATGTCAATGCATTTACAAAATACCTCCACATACAAGAAAAAAAAAATGCTACAAAATCCTGCAGAACAACACCTAGAGTATGGTTTGATTAAATAACTGGGTAGCATGGCCCAGCCAAATGGGCACATAAAATTAACCATCACGGTATTCAAGACAGTGTGGTATTGGCATAAAGACAAACAAACGGATTGATGAAACAAAAGAGTCTAGAAATTGATGTACACACATATGAACAACTGATTTCAACAAAGATGCAATGGTCAGACAGTGGTGAAAAACAGTTTTTTATACAGATCAATTGGCTATTCATATGCAAAAAACAAACTTTGAATTATATGTCTTGCCATATACAAAAATTAACTCAAAATGGGTCACAGACCTAAATGTTAATCCTAAAACTACAAAATTTTAAGAAGAAATAAGAGAAAACGATTGTTACCTTGGATTAGGTAAAGATTTCTTAGACACGATACCAAAGGAATAATCCATGACTGAACAAATGGATAAACTGTACTTACACAAAATTAAAAAACAAACAAAAAAATGCTATTAGGAGAATGAAAAGCCACAGACTGTAAGTATTTACAAAACATAAATGAATCATATCCATTATTTAGAAAGAACTCTCAAAACTCAATGAGAAAACATACAAGATGATTAAAAAATGGGCAAAAGGTGTTAACAGATGCTTAACTAAAATAAAAATAGCAAATAAGCAAAAAAAGATGCTCAATATTGTTAATTGTTGAAAAAATGCAAATTAAAACTATCATGAGCTACTACTACATACCAATTAGATTGGCTGAAACAAAAGGCTGATTGTACCTAGTGTGGGCAAGGATGGGGAGAAATGGGGACACCCCTATACTGCTGGTAGATGTACTATAGTAATTCAGTCCAACCTCTTTGGGTAACAATTGGGAATTTCACAAAATGCTAAACATATACCTGCTATACAATGCTAATATTCTACTCCTACATATTGACCTAGGAGAAATAAAGGCATTTGTCAATACAAAGAGTTCTATGTGAATGTTCATAGGAACTTTATTTGTACTCGCCCGAATCTGAAAACCACTCAAATATTCTACAGCAGGTGAATGGATAAACAAACTGTGGTATATCTGTAGAATGGAATATTATCAGCAAAAAAGAAATGGAGGGGAAGCTGGGATGGCTCAGTGGGTTAAGAGCTCACTTTAAAGCCCCAGGGACTGAGGATCGAATCCCTGCCCCGGCCCGTGTGGACCCATATGCTGAACTGGGGAGTGCCCCTAGTTCAGTTCTCGCCGGGGTGAGACCTCAGCCCAGTTCCTGCCCTGTGCGGCCCCACACCCACCTGTGGAATAAAACTATGTAGAAAAACCATTGATGTGCAACTATGGGGACTGTTCTGGGCCTTCCCCGTTCTCTCTATCTCTGTCTCTGTATCTCTCTCTGTCAAAAACAGTAAAAATAAATCTTAAAAAAAATGGATTATTGATATGTATGATAACATGAATGAATATTATGCTGAATGAGAGAAGCCAGTATGTACTGTATGATTTTATTTACACAAAATTCGAAGACAGGCTAACTAATGTGTTTTGACAGAAAGCAGACCAATGTTTGCCTGAGAATGGTAGGGAGGAGTGAGAAGGAGAGGTTCCAAAGAAGTCCAAGGAAACTTCTGGGGGGTTGGGTGATGACTATGTTCATTATCTTAATTATGGTGTTGATTTCACGGGTGTATACATATATCAAAACTTACGAAGTTGTACACTTTAAGTCTGTGCAGCTTATTGACTGTCAATTATATTTCAATAAAGATGTTCAATAAGAAGTCACTGCGGGCGAATGACGGCATTTCAAACCAAGTAACTAAAGAACCCCAGGAGCTGAAGTCACGTATTTTTTTTAACTTACGAGTTCTGAAGTAGAGTTTGGAATCTCAAGTTCAACTTCTCGAAATCCCGTATTCGTCATTTGTAAAGTGGGAGTCATAATTTTTTCCCCTCTGCTACTGACCTCAAAGGGGTGATTGTGAGGGCCAAAAGCAATTATGCACGAGAACGTGCTCTGCACACTACAGCACACTGCGTAAATGCTAGCTACTGGTGTAGCTATGAGCCGCCATCTGCATATTATTCTTGCCCCATATCTATGCTTCATGCCAGCTCAACCCCTAATAGCCCGAATATAAAGTATAATTAAGTGTACAAGTTACTTGACTAGCAGTGAAATCCAGTATTCAGGCCACGACACATCCTAAATCCATAACAGATTTGGGAATAAATCAGTTTCAGCCCGAACTAGAATGGGGGAAACAGACAGATGCCCTCACACATATGCCAAGAGAGTGAGACCCACCCAAAGAAGATGGCGTCCAGGGCAAGGAAACCAGCCAATGTGCAGCCTTTCGGAGCTTCCTGCCAGAGGCTGTCAGAGGGAGCAGTGACCCCATAACACGGCTGGCCCCGAAGCTGGGCTGTATCACCCTCCTTCTGTCCCCCCAACCCTCCTTGGGAGAGGTCTTGCCTTAAATCACAGCTGGCACTCCCCATAATTTGCATTCCTTTGCAGTTAGGGGAATTGTTTTGGTCTTACCCTCTCCAGGGACCTTGACTGTGTAGGACCCACTGTTTGAGCTGGGCTTCCCACTGCTGATGTAGGGAGGGGGAGGCCCTGGGCAGGGCTGCAGAGGACGCCACACAAAAGCGGGGTTAGCGCTGTGTTCCTGAGGGAGGCGTGGGGAGAAGGGCAGGACGTCTGAGGCGTGCCTCAAGTGCGAGGAAGGGCAGGACGGTGGCAGTATGGGTGTGTGCAGACGACCAGAGCAGAATGGGAGAAAACGTGGGAAGGAGAACAGCATGGCCTCCAAAGCTGGACGGCCAGCAGTAAGTCAAGGAGCAGACAGAAGAGACATCCTACCAACAAGGTCTCAGGTGAGGCCATGCACCTCCCCGACTGGGGCTGGTTTCCTGAGATGGAGTGCGTGGGTCACCGAGGCCCCCAGGGGTCTCCTCACCCGGCACCCGGGCTGGGAGGTGTGGGCAGGCAGCTGGTGGAAATTTACGGGTAGCTTCACACACGCTGGGTAGAGACACTGTTGCAAAAATTACTGCGACTTGAAGGAGTAGAGCTGGGCCCAAGGGGGCCCCTCTGGGACCTGGGACCGGGAAATACATTTCTCCATCCGCTGAATATCAATCCTGGCTCAGCTTGTTGCAGAAAACCGTTGACCGAGGAAACTCAAGCTGCACACCGGCGGGCCCAGTAGGATAATTCCCAAAGACTGAGCCTGGACCGACGGGGGTCTTTTACTTTTATAGGGCCTATCATGGGGCTTGGGGGTTCGTTAGTTTGAAAGTATGTTGGTGGGAAAGTCCCAGCCCTCAGGGGTCACCGTTTTGGGCGGTGACTGGGGTAGGGGCACCATTTTAGCTCAGATGGTGAATTTCCTAAAATGGGATTTTCTCTGTCAAGCTGAGGGACGCTGAGAGCCTGGAATGCCACAGGGTCTGCCCTTGGGCTGTCCTGAAGCCCAGGGAAGGGGCTTCCTGGCTGGCTTTGCCTTTTCCATCAGAACAATGGTGCTCTGAGCGGGCTGGGAAGGCCCCCTGCAAAACAAGACAAATTTCCTCTGTAGAGGCTTCAGTTTATGAGGAAAGATCTGCTTGTGAGTGTGCAGTTTGCACCTTTCTGATATCTTCTGGAATAGTTCTCGGAGGAATGAGCCACTAAGCCCCACTCTACAGCGTGCGTTCACTATGCGCAGAGGCACTGAATCAGCAGAGCCCTGTGTCCTGGGAAGGAACTCCCCTGGGGAACAAAGGACAGAAAGTGGAGTAGAAAGGGCGGGTCCATGTCACCTTTCTGCTCCGTGTCAGGAGTCCAGGGTCTGCCTCCATGAATTGGGAGCTGGTGTGTGGTAAATGTGATGTCCTTAAACCTCAGATAAAGGGGACCAGTGAGGAAGGATCCTCAGAGCCGGGGTGGAGATGCTTTCTGGGATGTTCGTGAAAGGGACAGTCTTGGCTTTGTGGGTGAGGAGTGCTCCTCTGGCTATGGCATCGTTTACAGGGCTTCCAAGGAGCAAGTCTGGGCTCGGCCAAGCCAGGCGTGCCTCCACTGTCAACAGACACCACCCCGTGTTTCCACGGCGCCTCCGGCAAAGCCGGCCTGTCCGCGCCGGTGCCGGTTCTGCCAAGGGCCTGTGCGCAGTGAGGGGCCTGGCCCAGAAGACAGGCCCAGAAGACAGGCCCGAAGGGCCACCGACTGAAACAGGAAGAGTGTGAACCCTCCAGACCTCGTCCTTAGCTGCAAGGAGCCTTTCTTTTGAGCCAAAGCTGCTCCGCCAGTCCGGGCCAATCGCCTGCATCCTCCCACAAGGGCCATTTTCCTCAAGAGGAAATAGTCGAAAACCGTTTTCTGTGCAGAATATAATCAACCTTGTATATGAGATTTCAAAACACCGCATTCCACGCTTCCTTTCTGGGAGTCACCCCTCAAAGGGGAACAGCCTAACCCTGAAGCCCACCATGGCTTGGAGGTGCTTCTCAGAAATCCCATGGGTTCACACTAGCTACTTAGGAAATTAATTCTACTAGTAGAATAAAACGCTTTAAATTTAAGGCCAGCTTGTCCGGCCTGTGGCCTGCCGGCTGCATTCGGCCCAGGACGGCTTTGAAGGCAGCCCAACACGAATTCGTAAACTTTCTTAAAACATCGTAAGATTTTTTTGCGATTTTTTTTAGCTTATCAGCTATTGTTAGTGTTAGTGTATCTCACGTGTGGCCCAAGACACATCTTCTTCCAATGTGGCCCGGGGAAGCCAGAAGGTTGGACACCCTGATTTAAGGCCTTGAATCCCCATAACAAGAGGACAGCCGTTTCTCCTTCAGCGTAGACAGTGCCCATCAGCCACAGGTTGGTGGAAGAGGGAGCAACACTATGCTGGAGGCTCATGGTGTCAGGACGTCTTTCCTCAACATCAGGACTTCGCTGAAGACCGGACTTAAGAGTCACACTGGGCGGTCCCTGGGATTGCACACACCAACCCAGTGTTTGGCCGCAGCCTCATCCAGAGAAGGGCCCAAAAGGGTGAGCGTAACTTCATTGCCTACGGGCTTGAAGGTATTATCCCAACAGAGTCACAGGAGCCACGAGAGGTGTTTATATTTAGCAGAATGGCCACCAACATTGCCACTTACTTGTCACCGAACACTTCAGCCTGCTCAGGAACAGATCCAGCTTTTGTGCAGCATGAAGCTTATACAATGTGGGGGTCCAATTTAAGAAAAAGAATGCAAGAATCACTTACTTTTGCATTTTTACAAAAGCATGTGAATAGCACATTGTTAGCCTCTCCCAAGGACTGGGGAGGGGTCTGTATAATTGAGGGGTGGGGCTTAAACCTCGTGAACTGACAGTCATCTGCCTCTCTCCTATGCTGAAATATATTTATATTTCCTGGGGGGAGGGAGAAGCGGCGAAGAGCGATTGCTAATGATATATTATTTTTCTCTCCCAGATGTAACCATCTGCGTTTTTCCAAACTGCATCTCATTTTATAGCTTCCTGACCAAATTTTCCAGTCTCTTTGGGTCCGTATCTATTTCTCCTTCCTGGCTGGGCCTTGCAGCAGCTCCTTGGGAGATGATTGGGGGTGTTCAAACAATGGTCTTGGCCCGGGAACATGGAATTTCCTGCAAGATGCAGGTGTCTCTGGTGGGCTGTTGGGATAGACCGATCAACCATTTTTAACACTGGAGATGGAGCTGTACCAGTCCATGCCAGGAGCCTTTGCAAGGCAGCTCATGTGGAAGCCATCAGCCCGAGTCCCACCCATCGGCTAACTCGGAGGCAGCCACGCCCGGGGACCAGAGCTGCCACGGCAAAGAACAAAAGTACCACACCCACCCCCCAAAAATAGCCAAGAGTGCAACCACACCCAAAGACATTCTCTGTTCTCCTGTCCAGTCACATGCGCACACACTGGGTCTGATAAAAATGGGCTGGATGTGTTTGTACTCCCACATATTCTGCTGTAGTGGAGGTGCAACTGACCACCAATCAGTGTATGTTACTGTCAGTCTTGCAGTTTTTCAAAGGCCTCCCATTGCACTAATGATAACATCCAAATTCAAAATACCACTGCCCTCCTCTCATCTCACTCCCTCTCACATGCCAAGGTCAGGTTGCACTAAAGTTCTGCTGGTGTTTTCAATGGACCCTACACTCTTTCTCTTGGCTTCACACATGCCTTTGCCTCTGTCTGGCCCACTCATATCCCCTCTCAATCAGTTACTTCCTATTAATCCTAGCTCCCACCTTGGGGACACCGTCTACTCCCCTACAGTACACTACACATTCGTTGCGTTTGACTATCATCTCCACTGTCTTTACTCTGTTCGCCACTCAACAAGAAGCCCTGTGTTTTAGTCATGTGCTCTATGTGACCAACCACCCAAGACTTTGTGGCTTAAAACCACAAGTTCACTAACTCTCAGGAGTCTGCAGGCGTCTGTTCTCAATGGTGTTACCTGTTGTCTTAGTCGTCTGGGGGATGCACTAGGCTGGCGGTCTGAGGTAGCTTATCCATACAGCTGTCGTCGGTACAGGAAGCTTAGCCAGGGGGTGACTGGAGCACCCCAAGGTGGCCTCCCCATCAGCTTGGATTTCTTACACTATAGTTGCTACATTCTAAGGGAAGAAAGTAGAAACGTCAAGTCTGAAAGCCTGAGGTCAAAAGCTCCAGGGTGTCACTTGGTCTAAGCAGCCGTGAATTCAGGGGGAGGAGTAATAAACACTCAGCAATAAAGAAGTGGTATGCACATTCGGGGTGGGGGTGGGGGGGAGAACTGGTGGCAGCCATCTCTGGAAATTACCTTGCTCACTCTGACAGCAGCATCCCAGGCCTGGGAAGTGAGCAGACCCGACTTGTGCAAGGTCTTGGTTTATCCACTAAAAGCGATTTCCCGTAGCAAATTCCGGACGCAGCCTGAAATCCTGAGCTGCTGAGAAACACGTTCCTTTGGGGCATAGCGTGGCGTGTGCGGCTTAAACCATTTGTCTTGCAAACAGGAGAAAACGTATGGCTAAGCGTTTGCTCTGCAGAGAGGCTAATGGGAGTTTGCACTGTGGTTCTCCCAACACTGCTGGTGAGTCTAGCACTATTACCAGGGCTCCCCTGACACTGGCCCGAGGGAAACCCAGGGCTGGCCAGGATCTGCTGAGGTTGCCAGAGTCATTTCGGAGAAAAAGCGGGCCCTCTGGGCTGGGAACGATGCGTGTCATTCCCAACGGGCCCCTTTCCATACCGGCTCGGAGCTCCAGAATTGGACATGCGGGAAGCATATGAGTTCGGAATCCAGATCAGGGCTCTCATGGCGGAAGGGCCAGCTTGAAGAGAAGCCCCAGGATGCAAAGCAGCACAGAGCACCCCTGTTCTTTACCTGTGTGACTTCCCAGCGGGTGGAGGGAGCTGGGCAGCACAGGTGTTTCCAGCAAAGGGAACCTGAGTGCAGCCAGGTTAGAGCAGCACGGTGGCCCTGACCCCCTGGAAGCTCAATGTCATCTAAGAAAGTGCAACCCGCCTGTGACATCAGAGCCTGCGACCACACATCAGAGGGAAGGATGCTTTGATCCTCTCAACAGTTGCTCTCCAGAGAAAGTTTTAACAAAATTGAGTAAACTGGGGGGCGGGCGGCAGGGGGTGAGGGATTTGGGTTTTCTTCCTGTTGTTAATGTTCTTCTACTTGTGAAAGCCAGGTAGGCGGGGCACAGGGAATGTGGGAAGTCCAGCTTTGGGTGATTGTCGTGTGCCTTCCCTGCACAGGGGTCTCGATCTGTGTTCCCCAAACCCCGCCCCTGCCTGTATTGTGATTTCTGAATTCTAATACGAGAGTTTTGTTTACTTAGCTGGTGTCATGACTCTTATTAGAATATAAACCTCTCCTGAGAAAGGAAGTAATGTAAGCCATGTTATCCTACCAAAGAGTGCCCTTTCTACAACGCCTTTAAGATCTTGACACCATACTCGTTCAAACTGTTTTGGCTCCCAGTGCCTAGAGTGTGACGTCTGAATGCCCTTGCTGTGGGGCGCACACATGTGCCCCCCATGACCGGGCCCCTGTGTCCCCTCCCCCCATGGTCTGCGTGTCTGTCCCTCCCTGCCAGACACATTAGTCTCCAGGCGGTCGCACAGTGCCTTGAGACTTTTCTCCCATGTCTGTGCGCTTCACTCCTGCCTTAGGACATGCTGCTTTCTGGGACTGTCAGCCCAAGGTCAAGGACAAAATCACACTCCCCTGTCATCCTGAGGCCTGACAAAGTGCAGGCCATGAGATGGTTCCGGCTACGAGGTGGCAGGGATACGACTCAGAGCTATGAGCACAGGAGCAGGCCTGGCACGTTTCATTGGGCGAGGAGGTGGCGGGGGTCAGAAGAGGGGGTCAGGGAGTGGGGAGCCTCGGCTGGGGCCAGGGGCGGTGGAAGGAGGGTATGGAAGGTGCCTGCCCCCCATCCCCCCCATAGCAGGGTCAGAAGCAGAAAAACAGCTGCCCATGAACTTCGTAGAGTCCAAAATGCTGAATAGGTTTCCCCTCGATAATTAAAAAAGAGTCTAAATAAAACATGAGGAAGTAAGTTGCTAAAAGCCCAATGAAACATGAGGAGGTAGAAGGTCAAATTCTGGTTGAAGGCTGTGTGTGACAGAGGATGAGGCCTGACACCGAAGTGTAGAGAGCCCTGTCCAAGCACCTAACCCTCCTCCCCTCCTCTGCCCTCCCCTGCCCTCCCAGTGGGGTGTCAAGGATCCATTAAAGAACCAAAACCCTCCCCGAGTGCCCCTCCTTACCACCAGTTTGTGGGGAAGAATGTTAGAGGCCAAGGTTTTCTCCAGGATGCAGATTTTGAACACCTGCCCCAGGGGGAGATCAGCACAGTGACTGGACAGCAGTGGAGATACAATAGGGACCTGAACGGCAGGGTCGTGGGGCGGGGGTGTCCCTCTGCTTCTTCTTTTCCTGTAGCAAGTGCCATGTGCACCATGTTCTCACCTGGTGGCACCTGTATCCCCACAAACTGAGCGTGGCAGCCACCTGTCACCATGAACGGAACAGTTGAGCAGGGCAGTGGTTCTGTGTAGTGGACAGAGAGCAAGTGTGCTCAGGTGAACCTGGCTTTGCTTGTGTCATCTGCCTTGTGACTGTGGACACGACCTCAGGACTATGATTTTATCCTATTGAAACCCTAACCGTGTCCACTGAAATTTACATATCCAAGAGTCCCTCGGAGCTAATATTGCCCTGAAGCCATTCACGTTTGGCAGAAATAGAACCCACACCTCAGCGAACACTGGCAGCTCACCTCCAAGGGTGAGCGTTCCCCGCTGAGTTGTGACACATAGTGAGAAAACACCAAGGTAAACGTTGGGCCAAACCCTTCTAGATCTGCCATCTATTTTGATAATCACAACAGGAAAGAGAGAGCATGACAAGCAGGTCAAAGGAGAGCAGCCCTAAAATCCAGAGGTCTCCTGCTACCCTGGTTCCTCTGTAAGAAACACGTGTTTCAGTGAACAGCTGGGTTTCGGCCTCTACATTTCCTTGTCTAAGAAGCACACCACTGGACACGATCCACTCCTGATATGGCCAAATTATCCTTTCCAGGAAAGAAGCGTGGGATGACTAATAGGCCTTATCGCTAAGCTGTAAGCCACGGTGAGCAGGCCACTTGGATGGCTTCCAGGCCGCCCACATCCTCACACTCTTCCTGGGGAGTAATGCTGCTAATGAACCCACATCTGACGGGACCTCCAAGAACTCTGCCGGAGGTAATGGAGACTAACCAGTATCTTCAATTAAACCGAAGCCTTCCACTTTTAAATTCCACAGAGGGCTTAGGTGGAATGGAGAAGTGATCTCTCTGCAGGGGGAGAGCATTGCAGACAGCTCCCCTCCTACTCTGCCCACCTTTTCCCACTTTTCCCCTCACAAGGAATTCAGTTCTCAGGAAAGGTGTGCACAAGCTTAGGGCGACCTCATCCTTCCTCCTTCTGCTAAGATCTTGGCTCCACCTAGTGGTGGGACGTGGTGCAGGATTGGGGCGGGAGGGAGTGGCCTCTGGGAGACTCCTGTCCCTGGAACAGGTTTCTGGGCTCCTTGACTGGACCCCTCCCCCAGACCTGCCCTGTTGACTGGGAGCTGGTTGATGTGAGTTGGTGATACTACCTTTCCAGTTTGCACCTGTAGGTGGTCTGGCCCTGTGGTCTGGCCTGTATTAACCTGCATGGCATTAACAAGGACGGGATTTACTCCTCAAGCTGTGCATCAAAGAGCCCAAGGGGTTCCAAAGAGGTGTCTCAGGAGTCATTACAGGGAGAGAAGACAGGCCGAGCTGTCAGGGGTGCACCTCCCCTACCCACCCTCTTATCCTCACCTTCCTAGAAACTCTTCAGCACTGTGTCCCTGCACCTTCCTCTCTCTCATAGATTTTGTGTAAAGTTTACAAAAGCTCCTGCTGCTAAAAATAATGCAAAAGACTCTAACATCTTCCATTTCCCGACTTTAGAGTAAATCATGGCCAATTGCTCACTTACTTGCCCAAGTTTATGAAGTTCAGTTAGAACTGTAATTCACACCTCCTGATGGTCACACTGGGGGTGGGGTGGGGGGGTGGGGTGTGTGACCCCAAAGATGTGTAGTCTTCACCCACGGGCACCTCAGTGGTCAAGCCAGGGTGTCCAGCCCCATTTCTTCTTTACATGTGGAGAATTATGATTGTAGATTCCAGAAATAATATTGTGTACTGTTGCCACACTCTTACAAAGGAGTTTGTTTTATTAACAGGACAACTGAATCCTGGAGAAAACAAATGATTGTTAAAAATCCATGAGTCGTCCATCAGTGACCAACAGAAAGAAATAGCCACTGCTCTCTGTGCCCTCACCCTGCATGCTCAGTTTAGGGCTGTGCATAAGGCACTATTATTACAGGAACGAATGAATGAAAAGTGAACAATGGAAAAGAAGTAAACATTTGGCCATTGTCTGACTGATGTCTGCAGCAAAATCCTCAAAGATGAGAATCGTTTCAGAATTCTGACTCAGATGAAATGGAAGCACAGCTAGCTAATAATCCAACTGCCTCAATTAAGTAATTATGCTATTCATTTGATTTCTTGTCTTTCTACTAGTATGTAAGTACCTTAAAAGCAATGATTATGTCTGCCTTGTTTATTACTACTGCTATTTCAATATCTAGCTCATTGCTGGCACACAGCACACTCAATAAATAATTGTTCTATAGATAAAAACATAATTCTCTACCAGCAGCCTTGAACCTGAAAAGTACTGAATTGTATCAGTTCATTATTTATAATCTACACCATCCTCAGCAGGCAGCTAGATCAAACACAGGCTAGGTTTTCAAAGTTTAAGGACGAATCTTGAGGACAATGATGATGACGATGACAAGGATAACATCCATAGAGATGGAGTTCTGCCCTCCTAGACAATACACTGAGTTAAAATGGTACCCATCTAGTCAAAACCAAAAAAACCAAAACCAAAACACTTGTATTAGAGTAAACACTTAAGGGAAGTCTGAGGCAGGCAAATGCTGTGTGGAGTTTTGCTTCTCAGCAATAGAGGGCATTATTGTTATTGTTAGAACATAACCCGATAAGATAACAATGGATGACAGGAAAACGGACGCAGTTGTTCTAGACCAGTCTTCCACTGTTGGTTTACTGATTGATGACTGCTAACTCCAATAATGGAATGTTTTCCTATTTCATCATAAACCGCTAACAATGCTCTTTGGTTTGGGTCCTTTTATCCAGGAAGCTCCTAGTCTGAGCACATTTAGCCAAATGTAGCCCAGATTCCCAGCACTAGTGTCCAAATCTGCAGCTCGCTTGTCATTAGTCACAGAAAAGGAGGTCTATGGAAGGTGATAACAGTTATGAAAATGAATAATGTAGTGTAAATGTGTATTCGATGTATTCATTTATTGGAGGCTAATAGTGAATTAGTAACTGGAAGAAGGTATGGAGCAGAAAGCGCATAGTGGGCGATAATTCTCTGATTACATAAGAAATAAGCCGATTTCCTGGTTCTCTGGGGAGACGGGGAACACACAGTTTAAGAAGACCACACAGAAACATCTAGCCATCAGTACAACTCCTTAGGAAGAGACACTGTTCTTTCTGCAGCACAAGCATATGAGATGAGGAATTAGAGACACCTCAGAAAGCCAAGGATTTGCAGAAGGATTTCAGACAACTAAATGCTGAAGTCCAATCTCTTTCACTACTGAATAACTGCAGCCCCCAAGTTATCTACCAAAAAAACCAAAACAAACAAACAAAAAAAACAAAAGAACACACACACACACACAAAACTGAGAAAACTTAAATGATAGAGATTCCAGACAGGTCAGATACTATTGGTGTGACTCAGCTTGGTCCATGCAGATCTCGCCCATGTCACGATTTAAGCTCCTGGTTTAAAAGTACATCCAGGAACTTCTAACATAGCTTTTTCTTAGGATTCTGAGGTCTTGACAACTGCATTCGCCCGAACTTGTACTTGGTCCACTGGTTGACCACCACTGAAACCTCAGGAAACCTGAGTGATAAGCTGTGGAGGTAGGTACCAGGGACCAAAGTGGATGGCCTCTTTAGGGGCTGATGCCTTTTCCAAGTAGTTATGCTGGAGAGAGAGAAAGAGGGAGGACGGGAGGGAGGGAGCGCCTCAAAGCTCCTGGGAGTTCATAAGAGTGATGGGGAACACACGGCACTGTCTCCTCAGCAACTTGTCTCGCACACTCTCATGGATCCTATGGAATCTGGAGCGACTTAAATCTGATCTTATTCTGCATCCAGGAAGGGCCACGTGTGGCTGGGAAATATCGAACTGCCAGGTTGTGCCGGCAGCTGGAGATGAGCCTTTTGGCTAGTTTCAAACTGGCCGTTTTACCGGATTCTTCTTTGGAAACCAAAAGACAAACTGACGGCTGCTTACGGATCCTTGTTGCATGTGGATCCTTCTGACCTTAAGTTCTACAGGCACAGACTTCACGGACATGCAGTGTGGCCGTGAGCCGGGGCGGGGGCGGCGCTGTCCTCCCCTGAGGGCGGATGCTGCTGGTGTGCGCTGGGCAAGGGCTCTACTTGGGTGCTCAGGTGGGGAATCCGGGCTCCTGCTGTAATCTGTAGAATTGTGCAGTGTTATGAAAGAAGAGAAGGAAAAAAATGAAGCATAACGGTTAAGTGATGAGAGAGAGAGAGAGAGAGTGAAAGAGAGATTCCAAAAATCATAGCGAGACATTAGGGACAGGAAAGGGTGACATTTATCCAAGAAATTCTGCTGTCACATAGTCCTAACACAGCCTAGCAATAATCAGGCCTCTACTGGCTCTAAGACCACAGAGCTAACCAGCAGTGAAATCCATCCTTCTTTAATGGCATCGTGTATAGTAGTCCCATTGTCCCTGTGAGCATTTATGACGCGCCTGTTCATCCTGCCAGGCGTACCACAGAGTGGCTGCAGCTCATGGCTCTCCACACCATCTGTCCTCCCATCACACAGTCACAGGGTCATTAAGCAACTATCAGAAACGATCATAGTTCAGCCACTGGCAGATGTGGGCAGATGAAAATTAGAGCCCAGAGGATAAGCTCTGATACCACATGAGACGAAGGGTGTGGTTAAAAAAAAAAACCCTTCAGTCCTGTGCCCAAATCCTATCCAACTGATAAAGTCCTACGTAAGCGTGTCCTTCTGAGATGCTCACCCTTAGAACTTGTTCCACCGAAGCCACATTTTTTAATCTCTTGAATGATCTGTCATGCAGACTGGCTTTCCTACATCCTAATTTCCGACTCTTTGAGCTCATTAAGGGATATGTCTCGTGACCTCTGAGGCACACTTTACACCTAGCACAATGCATGGAGCAGTCAATAAACATTTGCTGAATGAGAAAGCAAATCAACATCTTCCAAAAACAATGCACTGAGCTTCTAGGTGCTGGGAGTGTGACGATGACCAAGACTTCGGTGACCCCTATCCTCAGTGAGCTCACTGTCCAGGGGCAAGGAAGCCCGAGGATGCCACAGGCAGCTGATGCAACATGGCGTGCACTTCGATGTGATGAAATGACCGTGGAGAAGACAAGTCACAACAGAAAGTCCTGCCCAGTCTCTCGGGACTCAATACAAAATGTCCCTTTCTCCACTGAGAGCAAGAATGGCAAATGCAAATGCTTGCAGGAGCCAGGTAGGGAGCATGAACAAGACAGCAGACTGTCGCAGGGACTCTGGAGGACCTGAAGAGCCCACCCCATCTCCAGCGTGCAGGGGCCACTCAGCTCCAGCCAGTCGTAGTCACGTGGGCCTGAATGTGAGCCCCGTCTTGTCACATTGTCACATCTCATCACTTCCTAAGCGAGCTAGACTTTGATGTGAAATCTGGTGTTTAAAATTGACAACCAATTTTCTATTTTGGTGGCTCGAATCTGGCCGAAGAACTGCCAGTTTGTTGCCTGTGTCTTGGGGCTTCCATTGAGGGGGGCCCTCAGAAAAAGGGGTGCCCCACAGTACCATGCCTTCCCCACCCCAATCCAGGGCCCAGCTATGGTCTCTCCATCTCTCAGCCCCCTCCCGCCTCCCCATTTCCCTTTCACACACCGTATTCCAGCAAGTGTCAAGGCCAGTGGGGGAGGAGTTAACCCCTAGCTCCTGGGAAAATGGGTTAACCTTTGAGAGATGTTGCAGGGACAGGGCCTTGGGGGATGAGTAGGTGGAGGAGACCTGTGCTCTTGAGTTTTGCATGATGGGCAATGCTCTCCTTTAAAAAGCATTAACCAAGGTCAGATTAACAAGTCAACACTGAAAGTGTATCCAAACAAGACTCCCTCATGGGGAGGGGAAAGCAGAGTAGGCCGGAGGGGGGAGGGGCAGAGGACAGAGTCTAGGGGTCTGGGGGGTGGGGGGGAGACAAGGCCGACTCCAAAGCCTTCCTGCCACCACCGAGCCAGTTCGGGCACACTTGATAAGGTGGAGGGAAATTGCAAAATTAGAACTGGCAACTGATACAGAGAGGCCCAGTGCAAGGCTGCGGGCCTGAGGCAGGCCGTGCAAGTTGAGGAATTGTGGGGGTAAGAGGACTTGGCAGCCCGACTTCCTGTGGCTGTATCCAAGGCTAATTAGTTTGCAGGGTTCTGTGTGTGCCTGCATGGAAACGATCCCAGCACCGAGAGGCACGGGGGTGAGGAAATCAAAAACACGTGCACCCAGAAAGGAAGGGGAAGGGATTGGTGGGAGAGGAAGGTGTGGGCGGGGTGGGGGCTGGGGGCAGACCTGTCCTTTCGGCTACGTTCTCTCTCTCTCTCTTTTTTTTTCAGGCGAGGGCTCTCATCATTCTGTTTCATGACCAGTAAATCACCACCACCGCCTGTCTGTCACATCGCCCATCTGCTGCAGAACTCATTAAACATCAAAAGACGACCCATCAGTTCTGCTCAGTTAGAAGTCGGACTTACTAGAGGTCTAACCAGGGAGGAGTTTGCATGTTTTTAATAATGGCTTAAGGAACTTCTTAACACCCCATAAATTACTTAATGCCACAAACTCTTCCTGTAGCCCAGCCAGCATCTGAACGCTGCTGAACCAACCCAGACCTCCCCCCACGGCCCTGGCTTTTTGGCGGCCACGCGCCAGAAGGCAGTGAAGCGAGGGGTTCAGGCTTTAAGTCACAACTCCGAGCCCGTGATTACAAACGGGTTACCTGGCCGCCTCTGTTCTCCCTGAACCCGCGACTCCGAATTCCTTTGTCTTTGTATTCCTGACTCACTGTCTGAAAAGGCAACCTGGCTACAGAGTCACGTTGCCGGGTCCCCCAGACCGACAGGAAATGGTTGAGTTGAGAGATGGATTAATAACGAGGGGCAATAAAACCAGAACTCTGCCCCAACCTGGAGGGTGCAAGCTCGACAGATATTTAAATCAATAAATATTTATTGAGTGCCTACTCTGGGTTAGATCTGAGGCAGACAAAAATAAATTCAGACATTTTGACTCCCCTAAAGGAGTCCAAAGTGTTACAGACACGCATAGCCATTTTGAGGTTTAAAAAAAAACCAAACCTGGCAGGATAAAATGTCCTCCACCAGCACCCGTTAGAAGTTCCTTGGGTGTTGGGTGTATTTTGCTGTCACTGTTTGCTGCCACCTACCTCCTGTGTGCCCAGCTCTGGGAGGGAGGGGTAGAGGCTGAGGAAGACCATAGCATCTGCTCAAGGAAAACTGCAAAGAGATAGAAGTCTGGGCATCAGGGCATCTCTAAGAAAGTACACGGCCAAGTGCTCCATTTTCTTCTCTACCTACTTGACAAGGACGCAGGAGAAGTGTCTAAAGCACGTGTCTCAGCACTATTCCCTCCACAGAACAGCCTTTCGGGCAGGAGGCTAATACTGAGACAGAAACCAATAGGACTAGCATGCTATTGTTATACCTTGTTGTTTATGGCAGGCTTGCATTGTACCAGGAGCTGAACCACGCTGGCAGAGATGACTGGGACACACTCTTGCACCTCGGAGAACCCCCTGACCTGTCAAGAGACAAAGCCTACCGTAGTAAGAAAATGACCCAAGTATGGAGACGTCTCCATGGTAACAGGAGAAGGTACTCAATTCAAACGTGAGGGTGAGTAAAAAAGGCTTTCTTAGCAAAGATGATGCATAGGTTGAGTCGTCTTAAAGAACCCATTAGCCAGACGTAGGGGATGGGAACATTCCAGCAACAATGGTGTGGCTGTTGGCAATGATCTGTTTCCAGAGTCTCAGGAGATTTCATGATCATTGTTTCTGCCAGACAACAAATGAGCAATTACTATGTGCAGAAACCTATGCCAGGTACCATAGATTCAAGGATGATCTCTATGCTTCAGTGACATACAATTTAGGGGTGATTAACAGGTAGATAGATAACTAGGTAGATGGAGAATACCTAGTGTGTACTTTACTCTCATGTGGCATTACCAGTTTTAAGGAGCTTCACACAGTGCCTCAGTGTACCCTCACTTTCTTGGGAGGGAGGCAGGAAAGACATTCCTTAATCCTTTTTGACAATGAAGAGGCTCACATGCTATTGAGTAGTGCAGAGGACCAGCACTGGGTTGATTACTTGATAGGGAACACACGTGGGTAAAGGGATGGAGAAACAGGCCAGGAGAGTGATGTTTCCAAGGGAAGCAGATGCACCAGCCAAGCCCAGATGGAAAGAGAGAGCCGTCAGTCTTGGAGTGAATGCTCATGTCTGATTGTCTGATCCAGGCCGTATGGCCATGAAGGCTTGGGGGCCTGGGGGAGGAGCCAGGCACACACCATTAACAGCTACACGGAGAGACATGGAGGTGGGAACGCTGTAAACTAGGAACGACCTGTGAGAGTCTGCCCCGGGCTTGTCCTTTACGATGTGTTTGACACTCAGCACGGGCTCTGGGTGGGGCCCGCATGGGTCAGGGGCCAGGACCATCACTATGTGCCTCTCTTGCCATCCTTTCTTTCCATCCTTAGACACCATGTCCCGCGGGTTTAAGTCTACACCCTGCTTAATTTCCTCCTCCTCCAGCAAGACTTCCTTGATTTCACAAGCTAGGTGAAGACCTGTGTGAACTACCATTGCACAGTTGCCACAAGGTACGGAAGTGCTCAGCATCGGTCTTTCTCACTAGACTATGGGCTTCCTGAGGGGCAAGGACTAGGCTCTTATCGTCCCCGTACTTTCTTCAGGGACTAAGAAGTAGTAGGTACTCCAAGTTTGTTGGATAACTGAATGAATGAATGAGTTTGGGTGCTTATGAAGAATATCCCAGGTCCTCCAGATAATGACATCTGTGCCATTCCTGGAGTCTACAGGGCACTCTCCCCCTCCCCCCATCTTTTAAAATCTAAAAGCTTTTCAAAAATAGGTTAAGTTCCCAAACACTATTTTTGATGGTCTCTTTGATGTGTCAACTGGGCTAGACTACAGCATCCACTTATTCAAACTGTAGTAGCAGTGCTGCTATGAAGGTATGTTGTAAATGTCATTAAAATCCACACTGGGTGGATTTCAATAGGGGAGGTTACTTTCGATAATCTGGGTGGGCCCCATTCAATCAGTTGAAAGGCCTTCAAAGCGGAGCTGAGGCTTCTCTGAAGCAGAAATCCCACCTGTGGGGAGCAGCTTGGGCCTGCTCCCCCCTTTCCCCCATGACCTGCCCTGTGGATTCTGGGTTTGCCTGGCCAGCCCCCACAATCACGTAATGCCTGGCAGTAAATCTCTTACTCCATATGCTTCTCTGATGGAATCCTACTGATACACTCTAAAGTCAAAATGTCTGAAAGGCTTTGCGCTCACAGCTCCCCGGTGCATTTTCAGTAAAGAAGATGCTAGCTTTGAATCGTTCTCGCTGATGCAAGAACGTATTCTCCTCCTTCTTGCTGCTACATTCCATCAAGTATTTTTCCTAGCATGGGCCTGATGGATCTACGTTAAACCCACTGATCTCCCCCATCTCCTTGGTCACTGTCACAGGGAAGAGAGCTAGCTCCTCAGCAGGTGGAGCTGGATCAGGCTGGGCTGCCTTGTTACCTTGAAGCAGTACAGATCCGAACCGGCTTTCACAGTATAGAACTGCTCGCGGCTTAACTCCAGAGGTTTAGGTAGCAGAACTTTTAACATGCTGAGTGCCAGGTTCTAGAAAAACACCAACAGCCTTCCTCCAGAATGAAAAGGTCACATCGTTTGATGTTGGCTGGCTGCATGATAATGGAAGAAAAGAAAGCACTGGATGGTTGGTAGTGAGGCTAAAACATGCACCAAATTCTGTGCTTCGCTAGCTGCACACTTCGAAGTTCTCCACTTCCTCCCCTTTGCATCTTTTGCTTATTATTGTCAATTACAGAGTATAACACTCTTCTCAGCCCTCATGAATCACTCTGCTTTTTGGGATTGTTTTTATCTAAAAATTAATTCCATATATATGTGCAACCTTCCATTTATTTTCTCTCCACTTGCTATTTATGAAAATGATCTCTACTCTCATTTTGTCATGTACCAATCTCTTTCCTCAGTACCAATGTTAATATTCTTGCTGCTTTTGCACTTACAAGGTATGTGGAGTCAAAAAACAAAACAGAACAAAAAAAAAACACACTTAAAAATACATTTCAAGATCATGCAGCAAATATGCCAAATATGAAAGAATAAATGGCTGGCAGAGGCCTGAGTGGCAGGGTGTTGGCCAATAGCGCCATCTGTTGGTCGTGGGTAGAGTTGAACCCCGTGCTGCTTTGTTCTTATCTATAAAGCATTGTTCTTGTGACAGACAGTTCCTCGGAGAAAAATTCTGTCATGGTTCCACATACCCTAGAAGTACCTTCTTTCAGTGAATGTTACTAGAAGTACCTTCTTTCAGTGAATGTTACTAGAAGTACCTTCTTTCAGTGAATGTTAAAGCCCCCTAACTTTGGCAAGGGCAACTTTCGTCACCAAGTGAGGAGAGCTGGCCCTTCTGGGAGGCCCACGGAGCCCATGTAAGGGAGATCCGCGTGAGCCTCTCACTGCCCCCATAGTAGTGCTGAGGTTGTTTTCAGGCGACCTCATGGCTGCACATCAGGACATCTGGGTGAGGCACTGATAGAGTCAGGGCGGAAAACCACATCCCTAAAGGAATAAGTGAAAGGCATGGAAGAGTTAATGTTCCACACGCTTGTGAAGGTCTCCCCCTTCCTCGCCCAGAACCTACGTTCTTCAGCCACAGCGCCATTAACCAAACCTACTCCCAGGAGGTAGTAGAGACAAAGAGGTGCTGTGCTCAACCAACACATTTGTGGCGGGTCCAAGTCAAGAACCTGGGGTCTGAAAGGCACCTGGGGTCCTAAAGCCATAAGAGCTGTGAGATGGAAGCCACCAAGTCCCTCTGTGTCCCATGCTGTTTGAGATTTTCACGTGAGGCATGAAGATGACCCTCTGGCATGGCCCTGGCCAGGTCGGAGAGCAGCTGTTCCTCCCGACTGGAGGTGAGAAAAAGCTGCCTCTGCCCCTCTGTGGAAAGCCCACCCCTAGGGCTTTGACATGGTTGGAATGTTTGTGTCCCCCTAAATTCATATGTTGATATCCTAGCCCCCAAGGATGATGGAGTTAGGAGGTAGGGCCTTAGGTAAGGTGACCAGACGGTCCCGCTTTTGGCGGGACAGTCCCGATTTTTAACAATTTGTCCTGTGTCCTGCAGTGTTTTAAAAAAGTCCCGATTTTTGGAAAGAATGCACAATAAGCTAGGGAACGGCGGGAGATAGACCACATTTTTAATCAAGAACCCCCTCCCCCCCGTCAATGGTGTCTCCCTTTACCAATGTTAAAATCTGGTCACCTTAGCCTTGGGGGAGGTACTGAAGGTGTGAGGCACCGCCTTCAAGAGTGATACTAGTGCTTTTATGAAAGAGACTCCACAGAACGCTTCAGTCCTTTTCACACGTGAGGACACAGTGAGAAGGTGGCGACTATGAACCAGGAAGAGGGTCCCCATCAGAACCCACCCTGCTGGTGCCCGATCTTGGACTTCCAGCCTCCAGAGCTGTGAGAAATGAGCTTCCATTGTTTATAAGCCACCTAGCCTGTGGTATTTTGTTACGCAGCCTGAACGGACTAAGACAGGCATGCAGAGGTGTGGAGCTTGACACGGCTTCCATCACCCTCCCAAACCCCTGGGTAAATCTGGCCTCCCGGACAAAACACGGATGCGTTGGCCTTAGTTTAGGGGTGCTGAGCTGTCCTCTTCTAGCAGCTGAAAAAGAAATCGTACACATTTCTACTCGGGAGGAATGAGACAGTTTCAATGAATCAATACTCGGAATGCTAAAATGTTTAAATGCAGGTGTTACCAAACACTAAGGCACTTAAAAAACAAACAAACAAACAAACAAAAACCCTAACAGTGTGATACATGACTGGAGAGAGAAGAATGCTTAAAATGAACACCCCACTTATGCAAATGCAAATTGAGCTGTCAAAGTGCTGAAGAAAGTGTAGGCAAATGCTCTGCTTGCAGGCCTATAATTAGTGATAGGCTGGGATTTAGGTCTGTTAATTTGCTATTTTCTCTGTCCTGTCTGTTTTTGTCTCCCTCCCCTTTTTTAGGAGTGGGGGCTTAATTTAATACCTTTAGCACTCCCTTATAATTCCTCTGTTGGCTTTTTAGCTGTACCCTTCTGCATTGTTTCTATTGATTGCTCTAGAAATTACTGTATTCCTTTTTAACTTGTCACGGGCCTTTTGAAGCTAACAGTGTGCCATGCTACTTCATGTAAAAAGCAAGAACTTGGCAACAGTCTATTTCCATTTACAGCTGCATCTTTTGCACCATTTTGCTTCTACAACATTTATTTATGTTACAAACTACATAATACAATTTTATGGCTTTTCTATGAAATAATCATGTTGTTTAAAGAAATCAAAAGGAGAAAAAATAGGTTTCTATTTCCTACATGTTTACCAATTCTGCTAATCTTTATTCCTTCCTATTAAGTTTTTAGCTACTTAAAAATCTCTATGTTTTCAAAATATTATTTGTAAGTTAAAATATGGTTGAATTGCTCCCTCTATAAATTACATACTCTGAAAATTGCCTAAGCTTTTACTTTTCTCTTTAGCAATAAAAAAAATGTCTTTGAAAGAGGCACAGTAGTTGAATAAGAAATCTAAATTTCATAGGAAAGCTACTTTTTAGATGATGTAGCTGCCTTATGAATTCTAGATTCCAGTGTTTTTCTAGCCAAAAGGAAAAATAGCAAAAGGTGCTGATTTTAAATTAAATACAAAATTTAAAAAGCTGGTTCTGTGCATTTTCATTCTCAAGTTACGATCCATGGTAACCTCATCTGCGAAGTCAACTTTACTTGATGCTCAATCAGAGAAAGTTTCCCAAGATGTCTCAAGTATCCTTAGTTCACTGCCTTCGTCATAACCTGTAATTCAGTTATCATGATGTGTTCTTAATTCATTATTTGAAATGTATACTTAATTTTCTACACTTAAAATCACCCGATGTTTTCTTTTCCACTCAGCAAATATCAATTTCACCATTTCTGTTTTCTGTCACAGGGTGAGGTCAGACAGAAAGAAGGTTAAATCTGGGTCTTCTTCAGTCTAATGAAAAAACTGCTTTCCTTTGTCACAAAAGACACTATTCTATTTTCTATTTTTTAAGTCAGGTTTATTGAAGAGTAACTTGTACACTGTAAAATCTATGTTTTTATGTGCAATGATTTTTTGACAAGTTCGTACAGTCTAGTAGCCACCACCACAATCTAGGTATAAGAAAATATTTTCCTCAAGCCAAAAGTTCCCTTGGCTGTTAAATCCCTCCCTACATTTCTAGCCCACAAACAAGCATTGATCTGTTCTTCTGTCCCTGTAAGTCTGCTTTTTCCAGAATGTCATATAAACATAATCGTTCAGTATGTAGCATTGAGCTTGGCTTTTTTCACTTAATTGTAATGCATTTAAAATTTATTCATGTCGTTGCATGTATCAACAGTTCATTCTAGTTTATTGCTGAGTAATATGACATGGTATAGATGTACCACCTTTTGTTTATTCATTCAATAGTGGATGGACATTTGAATCATTTCAGGTTTGGGCAATCATGGCTAAGGCCAGTATAACATCTGTGCAAATATCTGTGTGTGGACATATGTTTTCATTCACCTGGGAAAATACCTAGGAGTAGGACTGCTGAGTCATATGGGAATGGCATTTTTTTGTTTTATAAGAAACTGCCAACATGTTTTGCAAAGCAGCTGCACGATTTGCATTCCCATCAACAATGTATGAGAGTCCATGGTTCTGCATTCTTGCCAGCAGCTTCTCTAATAGGTAGCACCAGACTGTTGTTAAAATTTCCATTTCCTAATTAGCCATTAAGTACCTTTTCATGTGCTGTTTTGCCACTGACGTGTTGTCTTTGATGACATGTTTGTTTAAATATTTTGCTCTGTTTTAAATTGGGATGTGTGCTTTCTTATTATTGAGTTATGAGGGTCCTTCAGATATTCTGGATACGTGTTTTGAAAATACAGGGTCTGGCAGAAGTAATGCTCTGTAGGGGTGTTAACAGTTCATAAAAAGAGGTGTTCCTTCTGCTGGACCTTGGATTTTCTCCTAGTCTAAGTCCTGTATTTACATGTTATTAAAAGTAGCATTCATTTATGAGTTGTGCTTTATGTATCCTATCTAATAAGTTTTTTCTTTTAAAAAATTTTTTATTTATTTATTTATGTTAGAGAGTGAGAGAGAAAGAGAGAAGGGGGAGGGCCCAGAGCAGTCTTCATAGTTGTACGTCATTAGTCATGACGTGGTTTCATTCCACACAGGTGGATGTGGGGCCTCCCAAATGGGAGATGAGAATCTTCACTGTCGAGCTATCCCTGCAGTTGCTTACCAGTTTTGCTATAATTCAGCATATGGGATTTGCACAGACCGGGGCTCGAACACTGGACCTCACAACTATGAGGCAAGTGCTCAACCGCTGAGCTATCCCAGTATCCCCTGAGAAATCTTTTCTAATCCAAGGTCACAAAGATATGTGATTCATTTTCCAGTTAATTTTTATGAAGGGTTTTTTTTTTTTTTTAAAGATTTATTTTATTGATTTTTGACAGACAGACAGAAACAGAGAGAGACATAGAGAAGGGGGAGGGCCCAGAGCAGTCTCCATAGTTGACATTAGTTTTCCATATAGTTTCACTCCACAGGTGGGCACAGGGCTGCGCAGGGCAGGAACTGGGCCGGGAGCCTCCCACATAGGCCCCGGCAAGAACTGAACTGGGGGCACACCCCAGTTCAGCATGTGGGTCCGCATGGGCCGGAGCTGGGGCTGGGATTCGATGCTCGGTCCCCGGGGCTTCAAAGCGAGCACTTAACCCACTGAGCCATCCTGGCTTCCCTAAAGGGTTTAATGTTCGGGTCAATATACATTTTGTTGCTTATTAATGTCCAACTGTTCCAGCATCATTTGCTATAAAGACTATCCTTTCACCACTCAACCGCCTTGGCTTATTTCTGGATTCTTCACGAATTCTTCATTTCACTAATACTTCACCATCTTGATGAATGCAGTCTCCTAGTAAGTCACGGGGGGAGGGGTCAGGTGAGATGCTGGGTAAGTAATTGTTGGCGAGGGGCACAAGGGTACAGTTGGGGGAACTGGCCATCCACGTATGAGGTCACAGGCCTGAACCCGCCTGGCATTTTTAGGAAAACTGCATGGACGCTGGTGTCATTGGAGCATGGGGTCTGACGTGACAGAGGAGGCTGAGGAGGGAGGAAAGGGTCCTACCATGGATCGCTCTGCTGCACGCGTAGACACTCGGGACTTCATCTAGGAGAGTAGTCAGACGCTAAAGTGTCTTTCTTATGCAGGAGGTTAGTGGGATCACATATGTGTTTTAGGGAAATCTTTGTGTTCATTCCTGTGTGTTCTTGATGCCTGTCAGGGTCCCTCCCTGCGGAGTTGGTCTGAGGGGGGGAAGAAGTGGGGTCAACAGAGAAGAAACAGGGGCTTTAGGACCGTCTGGTCTAAACTTAGACTACAGTCATCTATTGTGTGCTGTTCTGAGCCTCTTTTCATGCCAGACACGGTCTGGGGACCAGACCAGTGCGGACCTGGTTTGGGTGAAAAACTGGTTGTCTTTTCCAAAGACGCTTTGGATTTCATGAGGGAAATCAGAGCCTCCGCGTGCCACGCCGAGGGGCCTTCCCGCCCAGCAGACTGTGCCGAGAGGAACGCAGCACAAGCCCCGCAGGGAAAGGGGTCGATGCCATAGGTTTCTGGGAATAAAACTGGGGATGTCAGCCAATACTCTTACCATTGGGGAACCGGAAAGGAAAGAAGGAAGACGAAGTCAAGCCTCTTTCTGGAAGGAGGGCTAACGGTTCAGGAGAGTTCCCTGGAGCTCTGACGTGAACAGGACAGTGGAGAACAGGGAGCCGCATGCAGCGACCCTGGACAAACGTGTCTCTTCTTCTCCTCCAGCCTCTCTTTCCTCCTCAGAACGAGACGGGGCCCTGCCAGAGATGGGGCAGCTGCTGAAATGCCAGACTTGGAAGAGAGTCGGGCAGCTGCTCGGACAAGGAAGCCCGCCCATCACTGAACTCCGGGCCAGTCTCACGTGCCATGACTGTGTGACACGTACAGTGCAGCCGGGTCCACCGGGCTCATCCGACCTAAATGAACTATCCCGTGACAGCTAATTAGCACTAAGAGTCCCATCTCAAGTCTTTTCAGAGGCGACCCCTCAGTTCTATTAACACACTCGGGGGGCGGTTCCCTGAAGGAAGGGCACAGGTGGTGTGTTGGGAACCATGAGACTTGGGACAACTAGTTTCAAGTCCCAGCTTTGCCACCTGCTCCTGTGAAATTACGCCTATTTCTCCAGCTGTGAGGTGGGAATAATGGTGCTGATCAACGTGGCCATTACCACTGAGTTCATGAAAGGGTTCTTCTTTTTGGGTTATTCAGAGGTTAATTAGTAATGATTGATCAATGGGAGTGGACAGCATCTAGAGCGACACTGTCGAACACGGTAGCCACCAGCCACACGTGGCTATTTGAAACATGGCTCTCTTGAGTTGGTACCCAGACAGAATGAAAAATATCTCAGTAACTGTTGCATAAATGAGAATAAGCGTACAATTTTATTATAAGATTATGTAATTTACATGTATACTGACTTTATGATTAATGTTTATATTATATTCGTCATAAATTTCTTATACTATTTTAGCTATATAGGATTCCACAAAATATACCATTGCTAAAATGAATCTCTTCTGTTTCTTTCCACTTGATGTAGCTGCTAGAAAATGTAAAAGGGCTGCATGGCTGCATTTGGGGCTTATCTTACGTTTCTAAGAGGCAGGGCTGGTTGAGGGTACTTCCCATCCATGAAACAAGGGATGAGGAACGTGAGGATTTTCAGGGCCACCTTTCAAAGCACGGAGGATTTCCGTGACAAATGGATTTTCTCATGCATCCATTTGCAGCACTCACGTCGCCAACATGCCCTGAGCATCTACTCTGGACCACCTGCGCCCTTGAGGAGCTCACACTATAGCACGAATGGCCAGGGCAGAGTCTCTATGTGGCTGTGGCACTTCACGGGCATCAAGAATGCACTTGGCTCTGACTTGGTCTCCCTGCACTAGGGGTCGCTTTCAAGGCGAGGGCCAACATGGTACTAGCACCTACGGCTGGGTCTGAACGCTTCCTTCTCGCTGTAGCCAGGCAGCCTGCAGGTGTCAGTGCTGCATTTGGACCGGAATGGAGGACGGCCTTTCAGGGTGCTCTGTGAGCGCTTAGGAGGCCAAGGTCATAGGTTAGGTCCCTGTACGGGTCACTTCACTTTGCCCTGCTCCATGCCTCAGGCTCCCCGCTGCAAACTCCAGCCAGCGGCCTGGTCAATATCCCAGAATCACTTTGGGGACAGGGCGAGCAGGTGACGAGAGCTGGGCACATATGTCACCACTGCTGGGGCACCAGCAGAAAACATTCGTGACCAACATAGAGGGCCCCTGGGAGCAGAGCCCAAGCCACTCAGTGTGTCACTTTGTACAGTAGACCTGGTTAAAACCCTCTCCCTCCTCCCCTGCACATGCTGAGGTCCCTGACCGGAACGAAGCCGGTACAAGGCTGTTGGACACTACAGATCCTGGTCAGAGCAGAACACACGCAGCGTTCCCTGGGAATTCAGACTTTTTCTATAGACGACATTGCCAACATGCACACGGGGCCTCCCCATCTGATCGACAGAGACTGTTTAGACTTGGAAATACGGACACCTAGCTCTGGAGTGGCCTGTCGGCTGCTAATATTTATATCCACAGGCACACGGGAAGGTGGTATGTTTTAATTCCAGGCTGAGACGGCCCCACGCACCTCACTGAGGCATCGCTGACAGAAAGGCTGGTCTGGGATCTGCAGCTACACAAATAAATACGAGCGCGGGGTCTAACAGGAAGACCCTCGCTCCCCAATTTTTTCCAGATGGCAGTGACGGATGGCTGTGTGTTTATGTTGACTTGGTTTCCCAGGTGACTAGTGTCCTGGCTCGCACTGGTCATGGCTTGATGAGCTTTGCCTTGAACATGTGAGCCGCCTACCCCAACAGCCAGCCCCACTCTAGGCCCACAGCTCTAGGCCACACTCCACACTGTCAAGAGGCCATTGTGTTGCTGAGATGGCTTGTTAACTCTTTACTCGCCACCCTCCCTGAGCCTCTCCCTGTAAAGTCCCCGAACTAGCACCACCAGATTCAAATCTAAGACCACACGAAGAGACCTGGAGCAGAATAACTGCCCCTCAAAGATTCCTACTTCCTGATCCTAAGAACCTGTGAATCCATTCTGTTTTCATGGCAAAGGGGAATTCGGGTTGCAGATGGAAGTAAGGTGGCTAATCACTAGGCCTTAAGATGGGATTTTGCAGGTAGGCCCCCTTGTAATCATAAAAGTGGAGGAGAGAAGCAGAAGACCAGAATGATGTGACGTAAGAACGACTCGGCCGGGCACTGCGGGAGGAAGGGGGGCCACGGGCCAGCTTTGCAGAAGCTGGAGAAGGCGAGAGGCAGGAGTTCACCCCTCCAGAGAGGAACTCGGCCCTGCCGACACCTTGGTCTTAGCCCACGGAGACCCCGCTGAACCCGTCACCTAGGGAACTGTAAGGCAGTACATTTGTATTGTTTTGTGCCGCTAAGGTTATGACAGTTTGTTACAGCAGCAATAACAGGAGACGAATACAGACCCAGATAAGGTGAACGCTGGCCCGGCCTCCAAACCCTGCTTGATATTAACAGAATATTCCTTCCGTCAGCGCAGTGTAACCTACCGGGGTACGTTCTTCCCCCGGCTGGTGAGGGCCAATGTCCACAGCTAGTCACCGGGCCCGTTAGAGTCTGTGTGAGTGGGGAGAAAGCATGGGCTTTGGGACGCAGCAGACCTCGGTTCAGATCCCGGCTTCACCACTGAATGCTTCTGTGACCCCGCATGAGTCAGTCTTTCTGACGTTCAATTTCTTAAGGGGGACTGTGCACACACACAGGGTTGCTGCAAAGAATACATAAGGTGTGTAAAGTACCCATCTCGGGGCCTGGGGGCATGGTAGAAATTCCATTAATCCTGTGCCCGCCTACCCTCTCCGTAAATACTTCTCAGTTCTCTCCTGTTCCCTCTCATGCTGGGGCCCTGGGCTGCTTTCTCATTATCTCTTCTTGCCACGACTGTGTGAACGGCTTCTAAAGGGCCAATTGCAGACCTCTGTCCTTGACACAGACTCTCATGACACACCTGCTGCTGCTGGCAGGTCCAGTAGCTCCCCGTTGCCCAAGGACTGAAAAGTCGGAAGTCGTTTGAATGGTGCGCATGGGCCCGCCTCTGTGTCTGCCCACTCCCTTCTCTACCATAGATCTTCCTGCCAAACTGTTATTACTTTCTTGTTAAACTTTCAGGAAAATTGTTTCACATACATCACCATACACGTATATACGAGGCCTGTCTGGAAAACATCTAGCCATTGTCAACATAATGAGAACGGTTTCATGGCTGGATACTTTCAGGATAGACCTTACATAATATCCTTTTTATTTGTAACTGAGATGATACTGAACATGTTGTTTTGCATCTTGCTTCCTTCACTTATAAAAGAAAATATTTCCATCCCAACACACAGGTATTTAATACCTGTAACGGCCAAATAGTATTCCATTGTAGCAATAAAAGTTCACTTTAGTTAATGAATCTCATATTGATGGATTTTTGGATTGTTTTCAGATTTTTATATATGATTCATCTATCTTAGGCTAGTTTTTTATTCTTATCTCTTTTTTATCTTAGTCTTTTTTATCAGCATATCTCTGGGATACAGTCTTAGAAGTTGTTCAAAGTATATTTAAAAATTTTGAGACATGTTGCCAAATTATGCTCCAAAAAGTATAAATTTTTCTTAATTTGGTATTTTCTTTCCAATATCAAATATATCAACCTTTCTAACGTCTGCCTATCTATTGGATGAAATATCATTTTGTTGTTTTGGTTTACATTTTAAAAATTCTTAGTGAGGTTGGGCATATTTTCATATATTTCAGGTCATTTGTATTTTAACATTTTCTGAGAAATCCCTGTTTGCTTATTTGTTTGCTTCCTAGCTCGCTCTTGCTCTCTCTCTCTCTCTCCCTCTCTCTCTTTAATTTGGAAAAGCTCTTTGAACTGAGAAAATTAACCCTTTACCTGCCATGTTTGCTTTGAATATTTTCACCCATGTGTTGTCTGTCTTTGGACTTCGGCTGTGGACTTTTTTTTTGGCCATGTAAATGTTTTAAAGTTCTCAGATGTACTATGCTAGTTTCTTTTACGACTGCTGGGTGCACTGTGTATTGAATGTCTGTTTTCTTGGCAGGAAATGCTGACCTGGGAGTCAAAAGCGAAAATCACCCGTCATACAAAAGGATTATTTTAAGAGCCAGGGAGATGTGAAAATGTATAAGAATTTTATTACAAAATGCTTCTGTTCTGGGTCCTAAGGAGATCCTGTCTGAGCTCCTTGGAGCTGGCAGGGTGTGGAGGGCCAGACAGTGCTAACTGAGGGTTTCTTAACTTAATTGAGGTTGGGTTTCCACCCCAGCCGTGGGACAGCCGTATCCCTCCATCTGTCTTCCATGTCAGCGCACGGGACCTGCCCAGCCTGCGTGCTCGGAAGTCTAAGGAGAACGGTCCCGAACCACGCGGAGTCTCCAGTCTGACTCTCACTCTGTGGTTTAAAAGAAAGTCCACCCCTGGATTCTTCCCATGTGTTCTCTCTATGTCATGAAATAAAAAATAAAGACCATCATTTGGAGAGGTCATGTCCAGCCAAGCTCACAGGGAGAGACTCAGGATGGTGGCCTTCTGCCTCCCTCTGTATACTGGTCACTAATGAACTAGGTGCCACTTTAGGCAAGTGGCTCCCAAAGTGTTGGGGGCGGTCACAAACAACAGCCCTGTGACTGTGGCCTGCCGGTCCCTGCCGACTTCCCAGTCGTCTCCTTAGGAAGCACATGTGAAGGACAATGTCTTTCCAGGCGCTCCATGGGTAAGGTGACCAGACGTCCCGCTTTTGGCGGGATAGTCCCGATTTTTAACAATTTGTCCCGCGTCCCGCGATGTTTTAAAAAAGTCCCGATTTTTGGAAAGAATGCACGACCAGCTAGGGAACGGCGGGAGACAGACCAAATTTTTAATCAAGAACCCCCTCCCCCCCGGCCAATGGTGTCCCTCCCGCTTTACCAATGTTAAAATCTGGTCACCTTATCTATGCGGGGTCCCTGTGAGTTATCACGTTGGGAGTTATGATTGGGCCCAGGCTGGCCTCTTTTCTGGCGACGTCCATGCTGGGACAGGATGATAAGGGTTAAAGCTGGGGTTGGGAGAAGACTAGGACTTGGAGCGGGTGTGAAGAAAAGGCCCAAACCTGGCGCCCAAAGAAAATCCCAGTCTTGGAAATGGCCTCCTACAGAGAAGACACAGATTGGAGCTGAGGCAGTCAGGATCTGTGCCAAGTCTAAGGGCAAAGCCATGAAGAGTTAATGTGTATAACAGAGGAGGCCGGGAGAGCGCAACAGGTTGGGTGCTTGCCTTGCAACCATGAGGTCTGGGGTTCAATTCCCAGCCCCGGCCCGTGCAAACCCACGTGCAGAACTGTGGCACAGCTGGTAACTGCCAGGATGGCAGGGAAGGTTCTCACCTCCCAGTGGAAGCCCTCAGTTAGGTTCCTGCCCTGTGCAGCGCCACATCCACCTGTGTGTAATGAAACCGTGTTACAACCAATGATGTACAACTGTGGAGACTGCTCTGGGCCCTCACCTCTTCTCTCTCTCTCTCTCTCACCTTCCCTCAAACAATAAAATAAAACTTAAAAAAAAAATAAATCTTCAAAAAAAGTAAGAATACAATATATAACACATATAACATTTGAAATATGTGTTAATCGACTGTCTATGTTATCAGTAAGGCTTCTAGTCAACAGTAGGCTGTAAGTAAAGTTTTGAGGAATGTAAAGGTATTCATGGATTTTCAACTGCGTGGGGGGTCGGTGCCCTTAATCCCTGCATTGTTCAAGGGTCCACTGTATATGTATCTGTTTTGTTCCTGTTGATGGCTAGATAGTAGTCACAGTAAGAATATGCAAAGTGCAGTAGCCATCGCATATTAATTTGGTATTGTATTAATAAGTGATGTTGCCTTGCACATTCTTGTACAGGAATTCTTGTCCACTGTGCATTTCTGTCGGGTACATCTCTAGAAGAGAGCTGCTGAGTTAACAGGTACGTGCATTTAAAGTTTCGATAGGTGCTGGCAAATTGCCTTCTTGGTTCCAGTGTACACTGTCACCCACACTGTTGATGACCCTTTCCCTCCCCCTCATCATCCCCGCATATTGCTGTTTTATTTCACACCCCTGGGTCTGATCTGCTGCACACTCCAGGCCTAGACAGAGGTGGGTGTTCTGACCCTGGCTCGCGTCTTTGGGTTGTGAATGCTGCTCCGGCTGGCAGGAAACTCCTGGAAAGGACTTCATGTTCTTCCCTCACTACTCCACTCCTGTGTTCCCTGGGGCGTCTAAAAACTTTGATACTTACAAGTCTATTCATTGTACAGTTTACCTAGTGCCTTCCCCCTTCTCATTTCATTTAATCCTCACAAAGTTTCTATTAGGTATGGAAGGAGGGAAGTTATATTTGGGGGACTCAGAGCAGTGAATGACTTTCTTAAGTTCACACAGTTACGGTAATAAAGGAAAGAACTAGGACTTGAATAAAAGTCTCTGAAATTCAAGTCCCATGTTCGGGCCGACATTTCTGAATGTCTGCCTCTGTAGAACACAACAGGCGTCTGAGAGCTTGTGTCTCTGATCAATTAGTGTTCTATCCTTGATTGTCTACTATCTCTAGAGAAACTTAAGTTTGTTGGCTGATTAGATTTTGGGCTACTATTATTTGTGACTTAAGATATCAGTGTTGATCATTAAAATGTGTTTGCAATTTCAATATTCTGGTATGTGGCTCAAGGTGACCCAGGGCAACATCTATAGGAGAAGATAATTGGCAGGGGGCCATGAGGCCTCATGGTGACCTTGTCTAGCAAGTGACAATGCTGGAATTGGAACCAGATCCCTCTGACTCCATTTATTGCATTTATTCTACGTACCTCGTCGTAAAGAGCAAGATGTTCAGGGCAGAAGATCAATGCGTTCTTTCTTCATAGGCAAATTACATGGAAGCAAATTCTCAAAAGTCTGCATGCTAAGCATGGAATCAGAGCAAGGAGAGTTCAAGGTCTTAAGCTAATTTCAACTGAAGTAGCTGCAGGCAAGCTTACTCACCAAGGGGTCACTCACTCCAAAAGGAGCAGAGGCACAAAGGGCTGAAACACAACTGAGTCCAGCAGGTCAGGGGGCAGAATACACTAGGGAAGAGTGGAGACTGTGGCAAACTGGACAGTGCACACCCTTCTCAAGGGAGCAGCCGCTACTCCAGCTCTGCCCCATTGCTGCCAGGATGGTTAGCTCAGGTCTTCCCAATCTTTCAATGAAAGCTAGACACCTGGATTTTTCTACATGAAATCAGTTGACAACTTTTAAAAATACTAAAATTTATGAGTCAGTACTGCGTGGGTTAAGCAAAACTTGCCTGTGGGCCAGGCTTGGCCAATCAGGTGCCAGTCTGTGACCTTTCACAATAAGAAAACTTTTACCAAGAGAATTATGACGCTCAAAGCCACTTAGAAATGGCCTCTTCACCTCTGAAAGACCAAGATTGGTGCTCTTCAGATTTTCCTTTTGATCCTCTGTTCAGTCACTCCCCAAACAGAACAGAATATATTTCATCTCACGTAAGTTACACTTACGTTTCAGTCACTTCCCCCTGGGAGGCTTTCTGGCTCAACTTTTGGTTGGGATGACACACGGTCACTCCTTTGCACGATGATGACTGTCATCATTTTGGGAGTTGCCATTATTATTATTATTTTAAGATTTATTTTTATTGTTTTTAACAGAGAGAGAGAGAAGGGGGAGGGCCCAGGGCAGTCACCACGGTTGCACGTCATCAGCCTTCCACATAGTTTTCATTCTACAGGTGGGCATGAGCCCTCACAGGGCAGGACCCAGGTCGAGGCCTCCTACATGGGAGGCCCACCTCCGCCAGCGGGGGGCCTCCCACATGGGAAGCATGCCCTGGGGCGGGAGCTGGACCAGGGGTCTCCCACGTAGGAGGCTCGCCCCAGTGAGAGCTGAACTGGGAAGCACACCCCAGTTCAGTACATTCGGACCCTGGGGCTGCAAGATGAGCGCTCAACCCGCAGAGCCATCCTGGCTTCCCCTGCCATTATCATTATACTCAACAGCTAATCCCTGCCTTTGAGTGTGAATTTTACCAATTCATCTCTCAGAGGAAAACCCAATTTTCAAGTCCTCAAGGTGTCCTTCGTTGCTGCCACATTGTAGGGACAAAAAAACCTGCACTTTTTCTAGACATTAACAATTGTTTTTAAACACACACATGAAACTTTATTAGTTGTTTTTTTTTTTTTAAGTCAGAGATCTATTTTTCGAAGAAGATTTGGGGGAGTTACAGCTTATAGGAGAGAAAAGAAGAAATACAGATGGCCTTCTAGATACCGAAATGAGCAAGAGGAATGGGACTGGATTTTAATTCAAAATGAAGTCTGCACTTGCCGTTTAGGTCTCAGGGATGCTGCAATTTACCCTCCTGCCCGGACTCTTGCCTGGTGGCATACAGCAACCTTGGGATCTGCTAAACCACCACGGCTCAGTGGAGGGGGAGAGAGGTCCCGGAGGTGGAGGGCACATCGTGGCAATCAGAG
This sequence comes from Craseonycteris thonglongyai, assembly GCA_004027555.1. NCBI lineage: Eukaryota > Metazoa > Chordata > Mammalia > Chiroptera > Craseonycteridae > Craseonycteris > Craseonycteris thonglongyai. The sequence continues at coordinate 45,588 of PVKE010003171.1, forward strand.
CATGGCACTAATGCCTCACGCACATTTCCAGAAGAAATGAACGTGTGGAGTTAACAGCATTTGGGCATGGGAGCTCCATCAGCATCTTCAAATAATCATGTCCATAGTCACGCAAAAAGTCTATTTCAGTGAACAAGTCCTTTATAAAACAACTGAATAAGACACTAATTCAAGATTTACTCATCATACTTCCCTGCTAGACACTACCTTGGCTTTAGTGTTGAGACATGACACATGGGGACACGTTACAAAATAACTGACATGCAGCCAGAATCTAAATAGCTAGGAATCTAAAATAATCAGATCTTGTCTCCCACCCCTACTGTCTTGTACAATAATGATGCCAATCTCCAGAAAACCTGGCGTCGTATCAGTGTCTAAATTTCTATACATCATCAAGATTCATTTGTGTCTCGTGAAATGTGTGTCCATTGTTTTTATGGTAAACCAATTTTTTGAAAATTGGTCACCTGAAATATGAGACTTTCTTAGGCAGTCTCAGCAGGAAACCCCCCCAGATTTGCTTCTGAACAATCCTATCAGGTTACCCCCAAGTTTTGTGGGATCTCCTCTCCTTACACTTGAGTGAAGAGCATAAACAGGCATGGGTCCAAATCCTGTCTCCTTAAACCTATAATCTTGGACAAATCCATGAACTCCCTGAGCTCAGTTTCTTGGAGTGAAAATCGAGAATAACAATACTTCCATTGTGAGGGCATTGGTGTGGGTGCTGAATGAGATGATGTACAATAATGACATGGCATACAGTAATAAAGGGTGGCAATGCTGTTCTTAATTCAGTCACCTGTGTAGAGGGCAATCAATGACAATGAGGCTCATGAAAATGCACACTGCTCTGAAGGAACCCTCTTGGCTAGACAGAAACTGCAACCACTCATGCAAGTCGGAGAGGCCCGTGCAGGCCCATTTATGGGGAAGGGCTGTGAGCAGCATGCAGAGACGCTCAAACGCGGAGCATTCTTCCTCCGATCTCACCTGCTCCCGACAGCGAGAAGCAGAGCTGGGGCCCAGGGAGCCCGGGCTCCCCACCTTCTGCCCACAGAGCTTTACAACCAGCGAGCTGCCGGCTGAGCCTCACCGCCAGGCCTGACATGGTGGAGACAATTATCTCCCAGCCCTTTGAAGCTTTGGCCAGGAATATTTGTTGTCACTATCACATGTGATTAGGACAGCAACATCCTCCTGCAGAACCCTTTGTCCACTGGCCTCCCTCTGCCATGAACATAGAGCGGTGGTGGTGGGGGGAGGGTGCGGGGGGCGATGGGAGGGGCTGGTACACTCGCCTTTTGGTCTCATTTCACGCATTGGTTTCTTTGCATTAATAAATTGCTTGCATTTGCCCTGAATTGGGCAGGCGAGGTTTCTAATAACACTCTGATCCCTTCAGAGAACATGAATCACTGGCATGCGCGGGGCTCTAGTTACCTCCCCCCAGACTCTCTGCTGCTAACGGCCCCACACATTAGCAGGGGTCAGACGCTCGCCTGGGCTGGGGCAGCGGCTAGGACAAGGGCCATGGCTTCCAGGCACTGTCACGGAGCTCAAAGATTTCCCCTCAGAGGGAGAACAGATAACTCTGGGCCCCGGCAATGTGCAGCTTTCTTCAGCTGTCAATCCTACCTGGTTTGCATATAGATTGAGAAAATGTGTGAGGTTTTTACCACAAGAATCAGTCCACGGAATTCAAGCAGGCGGGGGTGGTGGTTGGGTGCAGAGAAAAAAATGTGTGAGGCAGATGTCTGAGTTTCCAGCCGCCCCCACGCCGCCTCTTTTGTGGAGCCCGGAGGTTTGGGGATGGATGGCCTGGCTGAGGACAGTGTCTAATGATCCCTGGTTCTCTGAGGCCGCTTTCCCTCTTGCCATGGAATTAGGTGTGAGAAAGTTCCAGGGGCAAGGGGAAGCCTGGCGCTGCGAAAGGCCCCGAATCAGGGCCAGCCCCACCTTCCGCCTTGGAGGACCCAGGAGAGGAAGAAAAAGAGGGGAAAGAAGTAAGCAAAGGAGAGTACTGGCATGCCTGGGACAAACGAAAGAAATAGAACAGGGAAAAAGAGCCCGAGGGAACAATGGGAAAACAGAACTGAGAAGAGACAAGAGAAAAAAGAAATTCAATCGCATCCAATAGGCATTTCGTGCTACCGTGAACTTGCAAGAAAGGTGGTTTTACACAGGAAGTATCTATCCACCCAGTTCCTGCCCTCCGGGAGCTTACAGATCAGTTAAAAAGTCAGGACCGGGGACCGAGTCCCGGCCCCGGCCCGTGCGGACCCATATGCTGAATTGGGAGCTCCCCTAGTTCAGTTCTCTCTCTGTCTCTGTATCTCTCTCTCTCTCCCTCTCTCTCTGTCAAAAAAAAAAAAAAAGTCAGCCACACAACTGAATCCAGAAACAAAATCTGACCGGCCCGAGAAGAAGGGCAGAGGTTCTCATGGGGGAGGTTCTGGAGAGGAGGTGGGTCTTAAGAGCCTTCTAGAAGGGTGGGTGGGGCTGAGTTAGGCAGAGGTGTTGGGGGACATTCTTGAATGAAAGTGGAAGTATAGAGAGAGCAGAGCAGAGGGACAGGGAATAAAAGATAGACAAATGAAAAGAAAAGGCAAAGGAAGAGAGGCGTGAGGGCCACTCCCAGTGGCCTTAGTCACACCACACAGGCTACCTCAGACCTCTTCATCCAAGGGCATCAGAACTGGGAGTTCCCGCAGGATCCTGTAGACCCAGGCGAGCCTCCAACACAGCAGTGTGGCCCCAGCCCAGAGGGAAGGAAGGGAAGTGGCGGGGGGTGCATATGGAGGATAAGCAGGAAATGCGTCCTTCCCCTGGGGCCCCCGGACCTGCTCCATGCAGAGAGGTTCCCCAAGTGCCCCGTGTTCTCTGCCACAGCCTTCTCTCTGTGGCTTTCAGATTCCCAGGAAGGAAGGCCTTTTCCTTTTCTGTGTGTGTGTGTTTTTTTTTAAGATTTATTTTATTGTTTTTGAGAGAGAGAGAGGGAGAGACAGACAGACAGACAGAGAGACAGACAGACAGAGAGAAGGGGGAGAGCCCACAGCAGTCCCCATAGTTGTCTGTCATCAGTTTTCCACAGTTTCGTTCCACACAGGTGGGCAGGAACCATGCTGGGCAGGAACTGGGCTAGGGCCTCCTGCATGGGAGGCACCCCAGTTCAGCATATGGGTCTGCACGGGCCGGGGCTGGGGTTTTATCCATGGACCCCAGGGCTGCAAAGTCAGCACTTAACCCGCTGAGCTATCCCAGCATCCCTTGCTTTTCTGTTTTTCCTAACTTTTTATTTGGAAAAAATTTGAAAACTACACAAAAGTTGAAAGAATACCATACGGAACAGAAGTCACACTTAGGTTGTTTTGCCAGTTATTCAACTTCAACTCCGTATACAGTGGTGTGCTAATTATTGGGGGCTCAAGGGGCAGGAAGCCCTCATTTGCTAATTTCTGTGGTATAAAAACTCCTACCATGGTTGATTTCAAGCTAATTTGAAGCCCATAGCTTACCAAATGGCTTGCAAAATTCCTGAATATTTATCTGCTCTCAGGAGCTGGGATAAGCCAGTCCTAGTCTACATGATTTTTCCTGAACTATTTTCAATAACTTGCAGATATAGTGGCGCTGAACCAAATAACTTCAGCATGTGTCTCCTAAGAATTAGGACATTCTCAAACTAATCACCACATTATTATCACGCTTAAGAAAAAATTAGGAACACATTTCATAATATTATCTAATATACATCTCCCACTAAAATTTCCTCAATTGTTCCCCAAGTGTCTTTTACAATATATATATATTTTTAAATTGAGAATCCAGTAAAGGTTGCATATTGTATATGGTGTTTTCTTTAGTTTCTATGCATCTAGAATGGTCCCTGTGACTTGAGGTTTTTAAATGACATTAACTTCTTTGAAGAGTCCAGGCCAATTGTCTACAGAATGTGTCACAACCTCAATTTACATGGTGTTTCTCATCATTAGATTCAAGCTAACTATTTTTTGGCAAAAAATAATCCAAAGGTGTCCCTCATATCAGTTGGGCCTCATATCAAAAGGCTCAAATCATGTCAGGTTGTTTCACTATTGGTGATGCTAACGCTTAGTTATAGTAGCAACTACCAAATCTCTCCATTATTAGAAAAAAAAAAGGCCACTTTTCCCCTTGTAATTAATAAATATTTGTGGGTACAGATACTGATGCAGTGTGAACATTGTGGTACCTAAAACCTTTTGCTCAGTGCTTAGTTTAGCATCTGTTGCTAATCCCTGCCTGAATCCACTATTATAGTAGGGGCCGAAATAATTTGATTTTCTAATTCTATTTCTCTTTCTCACATTTATTAGATGCAATCTTTTTCTTTACAATCCTTTTTTTTTTTTTTGAGTATAATTATTGACTCAGGGACTTTTTTTTCTTCTTCAAAAAACTTCAATGGATTATAATCCATTACTGTCATTTTCTTTTTGATGTTCCAATTATCCCAAATGTGGCCAGTGGGAACCCCCTCAAGCGGGATCCTATGTCCTCTTGACATGACCTCATTAATCTTTTAGTGTTTCCTTTCTTTCTGGCACACCAAGATTCCCCAGGCTCCCTTGGGTTGGTCCCGCATCGGAGCCAGAAGCAGTTATTTCTTCAAAGAGCCCTGACTTCTGTAGTGGGAAATGATATTTAGAAATCAAGATCTCAGTGCTAGGTGCGCTCATTGCTGCGGTGATGTTATTGCTGTTAGGTCCTTTCGGTTGACATGGTTGGGGGGAGACTTATAAATAAAATATAACTTATAATATATGTATATATATATTGACCTAACCACCAGGATCCCAAAATGTGATCTTACTTGAAGGTGGGGTCTTTACAGAGGAAATTAAGGTAACATAAAGTCATTTAAGGTGGGCTCTATTCCCATCTGACTGGTGTCCTTATAATAAAAAGGGGAAATTTGGACACAGGCACACATTGAGGGAAGAAGACGTGGAAACATGACAGAAGAGTCATCTGTAGGTCAAGGAGAGAAACTTGGAACAGATCCTTCTCTCGCACCATCCTGCCGACCCCTTGACTTGGGACTGAGCTGTGAGATAACACATTGCTGTTGTTTAAACCACCCAGTTTGTGGTACTTGTTTGTTACAGCAGCCCTAGCAAACTGATTCACTACAGTAACAAGTGCCCACTGATTTGGCATCTTAGAACAACATGGATTTATTACCTTACGTTTCTGTAGCAGTCTGGGTTGGATGCCAGTTGGAGTATCAGGCTAACATCAAGCTGTCGGCAGAGCTCTGCTACTCTCTGGAGTGTCTCAGGAGACTGTTTTCTTGCTCATTTGGGGTGGTGGCAGTATTCAGGACCTTGTGACTAGAGGAGCAAGGTCCTTATTTCCGTACTGACTGTCAGCTGAGCTGTGGTCCCACCTTCTAAAGGCCACCCGCACATTGTGACTCAGGCCCACCCCTCTTTGGTCCATCTTCAACCCAGCAAGGGCAGGTTGAGTCCCTCTCATGACCTGCCTCTCTCCTGCCTCTCCTCTTGTTGCATCTCTCCGACTTATTCCTCCTCCTTCCTCGTTCCCTTTGAAGGGCCCATATCATATCACTGAGCCCACTCAGATAGTACAGAACAAGCTCCCTAAGTTAAGGCAACCTTAATTCTATCTGCAAAGTTACTTTTGTGTAATAGAACATATTTACAGGTTCCAGGTGTGGACGTTTTGGGGCGGGGGTGATATTCTGCCTACCGCGTGATGACATCAATATATTTAGTTATTTGCTTTGTCCAGCAATAGTTTGGGGATTCCAATAGCATTATAATTATTAAGGAGTAACCAATAACCAACTAAATAAAATTAAAATGTCTTTAAAGTTCTTTAATCCCTAGAATATTTCCCACGGAGGAAATGCACACAGAATTTTACTTGCATTCTTTCCTCTGTGTGGTTATGAATTTGATATATAGTGTGATTCATTTGTTTCCGCTCATATTCAGTTTTAATGTTTTTTTTTCTGTTTCATCTTTTCACATGTAATTTCATTTTGTGAAGAAGTAAAACATTTATTTAACTCAGAAGTCAAAATATGACAAGATATACCTAGAGAAGTCTCATTTGCATCCCTAATACAACTCCCCAATTCCAAAGACTGGGGAGTACTTGTCGGATCACTGTCAGAGCTGTTAGGTTAGTCAAGTCTTTGACATATCGACAGCAAATACCGTATTTTCCGGCATATAAGATGACCGGGCGTATAAGACGACCCCCTATTATACAGTGAATATAGGCCTAAACCTATGTTTTAACTGTAAAATGAGGGGGTCGTCTTATACGCCCGGTCGTCTTATACGCCGGAAAATACGGTATGTGTTGGTACAAATCTATCACTAATTTTCATCAACTACAGCCATAAATTACAGTCCACGCGCTAAGAACAGAGCAGTCCCTGCTCCAAGGTATGACAGTTTCCAGGGGGTGACTGAAGTACTATAGAACAGAACCTACGAGGGGGTGCAGCATCTGTGACTACAGGGTGCAGGGCCTTGGGGTGATCCCATGATCAGCGCTCCCGAGAGAGGTTTCATGGCGGACAAGAGACGTGATTCAGAGCATTTTTAAGAAAGGAAAACGGCATGAGCCAAGGCAAAGAGGTATATTCCAGACTGTCTGGGGAACAGCCAGCCAGCTAGCTTGGAGGACTGGAACAAGCACTCGAGTTGCAACGTGGTAGACTGGGCCCAGGTTCAAGTGCTTGCCATGTGACTGACCATGGACAAGTCATCACTCAACTCTCACACTTCTCAGCTTCCTCAACTACCAAATGGAAATGCGACTAAGTATTAAGCCATCCTCAGAATGGTTTGATAGAGACAGATTTTCTATATGGAAACACTGGGGGTCATGGGGCTCAAAGCTGGAAAATCAGGTCTGTCTGCAGTAGGTCACAAAGGACATTTGTCACCAACTGAAGAAATCTAAATTCTATCTTATAGGAGACAATGGCAGGACATAAATAATAAATACCGGTAAACTTATTGTTTGAGAAATGACAACATGAGTACATAAAGTATATTTTGACTGTGATTAATAATATTATAGATATTTGTTTCTGCAAATTGCTTTTGTTTTTTTTATTAAGCCATATGTACTAATGACCTTCGCATGCTAATACTTTTTAACCAGTGCATAGTATCCCCTAGGATAAATGAGTATAATCTATTCAGCAGTTTCCCTATTGAATACACAGATTATTTTTAATTTTACGCCATTACAAAGAAGGTAGTAATTTGTATCATTAGTTACCCTTGTACCTTTGTTCACACAAAGGTGCTTCTGTAAGAAGAGTACTTCTGGGCTGTCACATCTAAGTGCGTCTTGTTCAAACACAGATTCGCAGAGTTTGTGATTTAGTAGGTCAGGGGGTGGGGACAGAGGATTTGCATTTTTGCAGGTTCTCTGGTGACACTGGTGCTGTTGGTCTAGAGATCAAACTTTGAGAACCATCTTTCCATTGCAGGGATTCCTAATATTAGAACTGTTGGGTTAGACCTCATGCAAAATTTTCACTTTGATGAATCCTGCCCATTACCTTCCACAAAGATTGTTATCAGTTTGTGTCCCCACCTACAGGGGACCAGCATAACCTGTCCCTCGCCCTTGTCAAAAGTGGCTTTTTTTTTTTTTGCTGATCAAATGGCAAAAAATGGAATCTCATTATTGTTTTATGTTACATTACCCTAAGTGCCTTTTTATGATTTTTTACAATAACTTCAACTTTTTAAATCTTACTACAAGAATAATGTTTACCACAAAAAATTAAAGAGTTCTAGATAAGCAAAAAAAGAAGATAAAGTTGGCCATAATTCCACCGCAAACAGATCACCATATTAACATTTGGTGATTTGGTAACTTTTTTTTTTCCATTTAATAACATACTGTGAACATTTTTTCCATATCATGTCATTAACTGTCTTCAGCATCAGCCTAAATGGCTGCATCATGTCAATGGAATGTCTCTGAATGAGAACTGACATGTACAAAACATTTTAGGAAGATTGATTTAGCAGCAAGATTTAGAATGGGGAAAGCCTGGCGGCAAGGAGAAGTTAGGAAGCCATTGGAATAGCAGAGTGATGACAGTGGGACTGGATGGCCAGGAGTGAGTATAGGAAACACTGGCAAGAAAGAATCAACCACCTTGCTAGCATCCATGATGGAGGGGAAGGAAGGGTTCGACGCTAAATCTAGGCGGAGTGCCCTGAGTTTCAGGATCATTAACTTGGAAGAGGCAAATCATCGTTCGTATCTTTGATCCATGAGTTTATCCCAGTGTAGACTGCAGAGTTTTAGGGATGGAAATTAACTATAGAGTTTTAGGAGAGCAGCCGACTTTGAATCTCAGAACCAGGTCTGACACCCCATTTACATGTAGGGATTCTTTGAGAGACTGTGGCAAGATGGAAAGACCACATGCTTGAGTATTAAAAAGACAGCGTTGTGTCACTGCTTTGCATTTCACTGGGTTCGGCAGCAAGCCTCTTACCCCCACCTGAAGCCTCCTGGTCCATAAAGTGAGAGTGATAATATTTATTTCATAGAGCTGTTATGAGTATAAAATGAGATGACGTCTGTAAGATGATGCTATTTAAAAAGCACTGATTTTTTTTTTCTCATTGTAAGAAAAGCAATAATAGAGAGTAACAACATCTCTCTAAATCATCCCACAGCGTGGCCCCGCCCTAGGGAAGCGCTCCCGGCCAACCTGGATATGTCTGTTTGGCAATGAACAGAAACTCATCAATGAGCAGAAGCTCATGCTAAAGCAGTCCCTTCCGTGAGCAGCTGCCTGCGCAGGCCTGGGGCGCACTTCCTGGGCTGAAGCTCCGGGAATGTGTGGGGGGTGGCTGGAGAGGTTCCACAGCCGAAGCAATGAGGACCTTCCGTCAATGCTGGTGGATGTGGTCTTTGCTCTTCCTTCTCTCCTCCCTCTCCCAGCAGCTCCCAAGTAACTCTGGTTTGTATTTACCTATCGTCTCAAGATAAGACAGAGATTGTAATAAGTTTGCAGGCAAGTCAGCCTCTCAGATGTAGTCTTCCCTTCCCTACACTGGGGATTCCCTCCTAGGATACATCTGAGGATCAAATAGGGTCCTGCATTGCAAGGGCCTAGCATGATATTCAAGAGAAATGAACACTCCTGTTGAGTTTCCTTGGGGAATCTCCCTAAGGCTATCTCTCTGGATGCCAGTAATAAGTAAGCCATCCAGAAAATAGAGATGTTTCAGCTGCCTGGAACCGTCTGGTATATGATTAACAGAAATGTCAAAATAGCCATCACTACCCCCACCCCCCCATGCCCTAACTTTCCACAACAACAACTCTCGGACACAGCAAGAAACACAAAATATCCATCCTCCTAAACTTAACTCTATTCCTTGAGGTTGGAGAGAATACTTAGGCCCAACCCACAATGCCCCATTTGCCTTTGATAGCAGGAAGAGCATTTCTACATAGCAGCCAACAAATACATCTCCCGAGAACACCGTGGAATGTGTGCATCAGCAGAGAGAGGGAGCCCACATTTACTTGCTCAGTATCTAGTACTATCGTCAAGTCCTATTTCATACCCTTGTTTAACCTTATTTTCCAATAAGCAAATGAGATGGGAATTATGAAGACTCAGAAAGGCGAAGATGATGCACATCACAGTAGGTGGTAGCTACCTCCCCCTTTCCACTTTTCTTTTAATTTAGTCTCCCAACATATGTTCCCATCATCTTGGTTGCTTTACAGACAAACAAACCTCCAGACAATGCAAAAGAAGAAGTGGAACACGGACCACATTTCCATCTTTGGATCAGTCTGCTCAGTTTCATCAGATGCTAAACAAGTTAAATGCAGTGACATTAGTATCAAACTCTGCTGTCTACCATAGCCTTAAACTTGGTCCATCAACTGTGTGCTGTCAAATCCACATGGATGAGACAGTGAGCAGCAAAGGTGGACAATTGTATTTTTTAAGTTAAAGCCCAACTTAGGCACTCATTTGCTAGAAATAAATGCTCACACAGTGTAAACCAGGCCCTGATTTTTTTTTTTAACAAGACTATTATGCTTTCAAAAGTGCAGTGAGTGGACATGCGCTACTTCCTGTGGCCCAGCTCCCTGCTCCTCCTCCCTTGCTCACCCCATGTGTGTACGTTACGGGCTTCTTTCATTCAGACACGCTCACAGCTCCTTCCGGTCCGCTCAGTGGCGTTCTCTCTAGGGCAGCCTGCCTTCTCCCACCTGGGCATGCCCAGGGCCACATGGAAGCTCCCCTGCACTGTGATTACTGCCACACTTTCTGTGTGATGTAAAGAGCATCAGCTGAGAACTGCATATTGATCCCGAGTGGGGAGTCCTCCCTTACAAAGCAATTTTCAGCTGATAGAGGAATGTTGGGGCACCCTTCTCTGCTTCCTGCCCACTGTCTGCATGTCAACACCCTCCAAACCAGGCCCACCTCTGCCGGTGCCTTCTTTTCCAAGTATTTATGATGGAGCTAACTTTTCTGTCTCTCCAACACGAATCACTAGATGCACTCGATCATTTCAGGTTTAAACTGGATCTCTACCTAGTTAGTTTAGAGATCTTATTTTGAAACCCAAACATGGAATAGAGTCCGTTGCCTGTTTGTATCTCCCAGCCTGTAAAGGCTGTCACATCAGAGTGTGTCTTATCCATGTCTGAGGCTCTGGAGCCCAGCACAGTGCCTGGCACATAGCAGATTCTTAATTACTAGACATTGAATGAAAAAAAAAAAAAGAATGAATACAGGTTTATAAGAGGAGATCTAGATGTCTGATCCTATATTTGAAAGATCAGACATAATGAAAAAACAGAATAATTAGGAATAATATTGGTGCCTCATTTTTATCACCAAAAAACAGGTGTAAGCCAAAGCTTTGCTGTATTTAGAACATTTCCAGATTAATACCTGGATGTGGACACACAGCGGGTGAGCATGGGTGTGTATTTTTGTGATTAAAAATAAACTGCCAATCATTCACGTACAGTGACATCCATTCTGTTCACCTCCAGCTTCCTGCCTTTCCTTCCTGGGCCTTTCCATCAATTATTTACATGATGGTGGTTTTCAGCCACAGAGGCACTAGATTCCCAAAGAGAACAGGAAAAATGCCTCGCACAGGACCAAACAGGAAGAGTGAGTTATCTACAACCAAAGTTAATAGATGCTCCCACGAGACAGCTCTCCCTATTCTTCCCTAACTCATAACATTTCTATTGGAGAATGGATTACTTTTGAAACGTGGTAATGAATATTTGCGTAGCACTTCTCAGCATTTCTACAACGTACTTACCAAAATACTTAATCACCATGATATTCAAGATAAATTCTGCTAGGTAAATTCTTACTCTTTCTACTGCACGAGTTAGCAAACGGCGCTCAGTGCTGGTAAGTGTCCTCGCTCGGCCTGTGGGTGCTGTAACGTGGTGGCGACCACCGCCAAGCCCAGCTCTGGCTCTGTTGTCAGCTTGGCTTGGCTTTGTGTGACACTCATGTGTGTGACACTCATTTGCCCCCCCGAGTACTGTAAACAGCTGTGAGTCCTTTCCTTACTCATCACTGTACCCTGAACAGTACCTTCCACCATTTGCTCATAGTGAACACACAATGATTTCAAGCAACTGATATTGTCTAAAGATCTGGTATAATCACATGCAGAGAACTACAATGTATGATCATGGAAGTTACACGCATTCTGGTCAAAGAGCAGGTGCATTTTGAAAGCTTACTTGGTATGGTGTGACCATGCGTGGGGACAGGTCCAATCTGTGGGAGGCAGAGTCCTGTGCAGGAAGGTCCTTGGGTCTGGAGCTCACTCCCAAACCCCCAGGAAGGAGGCAACGCTTGACCAGGAACCAGTTTCAAATATTTCCTCCATGACGGCTCAAGGTATCTAAGGGCAGATGTAATAAGAATTAAAAGCAAAACCCAGCACAGCACCTGTGAGCTAGGCCATTATAACCAGCTCCCTGCAGGACACAGCCCACCCAGCTCTGAAGCCAGCCAGACCCCTGTGCTTTCCCAGGGGCTCAGACCCTTCTCGGGGGGTCTGCACCCCATCTTGTTGCGATGCATCTGCACCCCATCTGGTGTGCGTGGTGGTGAGCCTGATAAGCCATAGTGGTCTCTCTCTCCCGTTAGACAGCCCAATTCGTGTGACTGTGCTTCTGCCTCAGTTTCCCACTGAGTACTTCCCTCGTGGGCCAACACTCTGCCCTGAAACCCAGCCCATTAGCCAGCCAGCCTGACCCTGTAAGCTCCCCGGGCAGGGGAGCAGGGCACTGCCAGCCAAATGGCTTCCACTTTCAATGCTCTTGGGGGACAAGCTGAAGTTTGCTCAAGATTAAGGCCGAGATCAAGGTTAACTCAGAGCGGGGAAATGCTTATAATGGAAGAGTAACCCAAAAAGCCAGGCCCTTGTACCAGGCCGACCTTATGTTACTATCCTATCCCGAAGGCTGCCACACTGATTCATTATATTGGACCTTCTTAGATAGCAAAAGTTTCGATCAAGACTGAAATATCTGACCATGGACAGTGGGCAGTAGATCATCTGTCTAGACAAGTTCCTGAGCCAGAGTTGACTCCAGCTTCCTGCCCTCCACCTCCAGCCCCCAGAACAGAACCCTGCCCAGCTTGATGCCATGATGTCTAGTACTGGGCTTTCTAGAGTTTTCCTTCATGGAACCGAGTTTAAAAATAAACCTAAGGATGAGGGACCACACCAGGCTCCCGCCTTCGTGCAACACCACGTGTAGAGTCCTATACCGAGGCCCAGGGGCTGCCACCGGCTCATTAGACAGGGTGCTCTGGTGCCACCCCCCGCCCTCGTTCCCCTAACACTGTCATTTCCAACTAGGCAGGTTTTTAGTCCGTGCGCCTGTTTGCCAAAACCTATATAAATCAGAGTGTGCACTTCGCAAGACTTAGATTTGATTAATCTTAAAAAATTGAGAAGCTGCATGAGTGGGGTTTGAGATTAAGTGTGCAAAGATGTTCGGAGCAGCCTCCCAGCAGCCTTCAGATTGAGATGGATGAGAAGCAAGACTGGGTTTGAGCTGCCATAATTGAAAAAGCGTGTGCCCCAAATATCATGTTTACCTTGCGTTTCTCCGCGAGCCATAACTCTAAGGCCTTTCCTTAGAACCTCGAGAGCGTGAACGTCTTCAGCTATAAGGGTCCCAGGCCCTCTAGGCATTTATGATACTTAGAGAACAGGCTTCGGAAGGCTGAGAATAGAAAGTACAGGGTGGGGCGGTGGGTCCTGGCAAAGCAGGACCTGCTGGGCGAGTGAACACTGGGAGCCCGTCTGCGGAGCCCGGGAGGTGAAGCCTGCAGCAGCCTGTCCTCCCGGCAGGCCTCAGGCACCGCCAGAGCTGCCAGGTGCCCCAGTCACACTCTAGTCTATGCGTGTGGATGTGGCTCTGAAGTTGTGCCAGGTGGTGGCTATGAACCGTGGAAGCCACAGGAAAGGTCAAAATGCGGGCCCCAGGGGCATGACCCTAGGTGTGCGGCCCTCTCTCAGCCCTGAACCTGGGCCGGTGGCCCCTGGGGAAGAGGCAGGTGAGCCTCCAGCACACACCCAGCACGTGCTGTGTGCGGCCTTGGGGCACCATGTTGGGAGGAATGCGAATATATCTGAGCAACATTTAGCAGCCTGCAGGGGCAGGTGGGAGGGGCTGCCGTCTCTTACTGGGCCCAGGCTCTGCTGCCTGGTGGTGATTTTAATGTGCCGACACCTCATCTGCTGTTCATTCCCGGCCCCGTCCTCTCCCCTCTCACCCACTCCTGTTTCCACAGCTCCTTTTGTTTCTAATGACATCACGCATATAGACCCCAACGTATAAACAACTGAAGACCAGACCTCGGAGTTCGACTCGCTCTAGAAAATTAACTTTGTTCTTGCTCCCTCTAGAATACGTGAATGTTAACACTGAAAACTTCTACTTGTGTTTTGTGTGCGTGTATTCACACCCATCACCCACACACAACTCACAGAGGACTGTTCTAGCGAAGCACAGGCCCGGGGCTATAAACCCAATCAATGTTCAATGTGAATCATACATTAGATTTAAGTACCTATTGAAAAGTTGGCACGAGCCTTTGCGTGAGATTTGATTTTCACTGCAGGTCTGTGATGAACGGTGGTGCATAGTTACTCAGTGGAAAAGTGATGTGTTAGAAAGAGGGAAGGGGCTGATTCTCCTGGTTTATTCTCCTGAAGGCGCAACGCAGGATCTCGAGAGAAGTTACCAGCTTGCGCAGCATTCTGACCATGCGTTGGAGCCGGTGGAGTTGGCGACACACAGAGCGAAGGGGCCGATGAACAGAGGCCTGACCCAATGTGGGGTTCACCAGGGAGCCCTTCAGGGGTGTGAGGACATCAGCACCAGCAGGGGAACTGTGCAGAGGTGCCAAGTAGAGAGGTCTGGGAGGGCTTTAGATAGAGGATGTCAGGCGACCATCCCCAGAAAGCGACACGCACAGTGAACACCCGCTGACCACCCGTGAAGGGCACACTGGGGTTCGCCAGGCTATTCCTGCACGTTATTCAGAGCTTTTTTTGTAAACTAACAAGTTAGATAAAAGAACACAAAAAACCCATCTTCTCACGATGTGTCTGGTTCTCCAAACACCCCCACATCTCAAAAAACGTAAGCAAATGAGGCAAAGGGGTGTGTGTGTGTGTGTGTGTGTGTGTGTGTGGAATTCTCCAGCCCCCGCTGCTTGGCTCCGTCTGGGTCTCTGTGTGCCTTGAAATTCTTCTCCACTTGTTGAAAAGCCACATAGGGGATGCTTAGTCAGAAGTCTGGCCACTTCAGATCAGACCAGATGACAGACTGACAGCACATCCGAAGGGGTACTTTTGTCCTGAACCCTCCGGGGGACAGAAGAGGGGCCCTGCCAGACCCACAGGTGTGGAGGCATTTTCCCACTGGGTAAGAAGCCGCAGTCAAAAATTCTTTTCCTAGGGGCTAGGAACCCAACATATGTGACTGATTAGGGCTAATATCTCATTTCTAATTCCATTGATTCCTTGGAAAGAGCAAGTCCCAGAGACCATGGCTGTTCGTAGCAATTTTGATTCCTCCCACACCGTGCTCAGGGCTCTGAGAGGGAGAAGGTAGCCCGTGAGGACGCCTGCCACAAGCCAGTGCCCGCGGGGCGGGGGGTCCAAGCACATATATGCCTCCCGTGCTTCCCATGCCCAAGCCCCAGTGGGGCAGAGCCACCATTCGTCACAAGACGGCCCTTCTTTGGGCCCAAGAACTCTTCACCTTCCACATCCAAACTGGTGCCCCCTCCTTAGCCTCTTTGTCCTCCTGTGGTTTGGTAGGACAGCCCCTCCAGAGCCGTCCTTTTTGTCACCACAGGAAATAAAGAAGAGGCCTCAGCCCCATCCATCCAAATAAAAGGTTGTAGCGCTCAGAGTGGAGTCTTCAATGCCCACATCGCAAACCCCCAGGAGGCCTGGTCCTCTGGTCTCTGTGCTCCCGCCACCCCCGAAACAGCTGAGGACCGCTGGAGCTGGCCTGGCAGCCCCATGGAGCCGCGGGGTTCCCCACGGGACCCTGCTGGTTTCCCTGCCATGGCCTCAGTGAGCATTTAAGTCGCGTTCCCTCAGCATTCCCCAGCTGGAGCTGCCCTCGTCTTTGAGATGCCCTGGGGTTTCACAGACCGTGCCTCACACCCAGGACCAATGGCCTGCTGTCTAGTCCCAGCACGGCCACCAAGCCGCTGTGTGACCTCAGACAGGTCTCCTGACTTTCCTGAGTCTCGTTTCGTGCATCTGTGGGAGCAAGAGGCTTAGACCAGAATTACTAGATGTTTTCAGCAGCCTCTTCCCGTGCTAGAGAGTGCAAACGCCGACCTGAGTCAACGCTGGATTTCCCAGAAGTCCACACTTTTACCGAGTTGCCAGCGGCTACCATACATTTCTGCATTCTGGGCTCTGTTCCTCCGACTTTCAAGACAGACTACGTGGAATGCAACCCCATGGTTCACATTTACGCAGCACTGGGGATAAAAATGATGATAAATGGAAACTAACTTTATCATCCAAAAATACCCCCTCAAACTCTGCAGAAATATTGATAATAACTCTCCATCTGCTGAATAAATCAGAACAAGGGCTGGAGAGCCTACCCAGCATTGTTCGAGCAGGGAGGACAGCCAGTAAAGTGCTAGAGTTTCATGAAAACTGATCTCAGGAGAACTGACACAAATAAAGCATGTCAACGTTTTAAAGCGGAAAATGAAAATAAAAGGAATCGCAGAAGTATTTTCTGTTTATTACTATCCTCGTGGTAAAGAACTTTTAAATTAAGAGCACAGGTCTAGGGATCAGGACGCTTGACTTCTGGTCTGTGTCGCTGACCCCCAGTTAAACTTGGGGAGATCATCTCACCTCGCCACACGGGCTGCCTTGCTTGGTGCTTTTGAGGCACAAATAAAAGATTAAAACACATAAAAATTCTTGGGGCCGTGGGAGCAACTGCCTACCTAGCACGTCAGGTGCTGTGTGCATAAACTGCACGGCGAATTACAAATAATAGTGGAGTCACTGCTCCGAGTACTTCGGTGACAGAGCTGACAGGCGGCCGCGGCTTTAGGGCGCCCCCTGCAGGTTGGCCCGGGCGATGGCACCAGGCTAAGATTTCCAGACCGATGGGACCTGAGGGTGGGAGCTCAGCCTGGGCTAAGCAGTGAGGCTCCTTCGTGGTAGGGATGAGTAAGAGCAGAGGGTGGACGGGGGAGGGAGCTGAGCGAAGGCCCAGCTTAGCCTTTGCTGCCAAGATTCCTACAGCGCTATTATTAAGACCCGGGGCCCCCTCCCCATCGACAAGTCTCAGATCTGTTGGACAGGGCCCAGATTTTAAACAGTGAGGCTGTTAGTTTTCCTGGCCTCTCGCTGTCTTCCATCTAAAGACTCAGGGGGCGGGGGGTGGGGGTGGGGGTGGACCCAGGTTCTCCCTAGGTCATCTCAAGGTGTGGGGTGGCCCTGGGTGACAGATGGCCAGTTGTTACCCGGGGTGGGAGAACTCGAGTTGGGGGACCGCCACTCATTTGAAGAACTGTTGGCTTGTATATAGATTCTTGGTGCCTCCAGTGAATATCTATCATGTTCCCCACCCCCTAACAATGTAATAAATGTAGTCTACGGTCTAAATGACTAATCAACCATATAAATGGACCAAAATACCTTCTGGGGCTAAAGTAAGAACAGCTGTAATGATTGTAGTACATAGTTGGAAACTCAAACTGGGGTAAGTCCAATAATTTATAGGTATCTCTGCATGTTTATATCAATGTGGTCAGATGCCAGAATTGCTAGCATGTACCATATGGAAAATAAAAATTGTTCTTTTGCAGGGAGGGGGCTCTCTTCGATATTCTATCCGGGAATGAATTTATTATAAAAAAGACATGAAATCAAAAGTAAGACAGGCAATCTGAGCTACGTATACTAATCTTTGGGGGTTCAACACCACAAAAAATATGTTCTCCTTTTTAAAAGTTGTGGTTTCTGACTTTCCCCTCTTCTTTATCCTTCTTTCCCAGATCCTGATGCCAATGAAATGTCTGAAGCTGTGGCTGCACAGGCAAGCCACCATTGTTCTCCGGCTTCTGGGATTATGGGGCTGGGGAGGGGCATGGGAGTGTCAGAGGCTGTGTTGAACTCTCTAATACTGATGCAGAGTAAAGGGGTCCCCAAAGAGAAAGAAAAGGGGACTGAGTTTTCACTCAGCCTGTCAGCCATGATATGGTAAATTTCCATAGATTTTAGGGGGCTGAGAAGAAAGTTGGGTTCTTTGAACAAAAATACATTATTTCAAAGAATTGTGGAATTTTAGCACTAGAGGGGGATTTAAGGATCATTATATTTTACAGTTGGAGAACTCTTCCCCAAAGAGGTAAAGTGGCTTATTTAAAATGTATTAGTGTCAGATCCATGACTTTCACTTGAAAATACACGTAAGGAGGAAAAACAACTGGAAGAGACATAGGCAAAGGAGGGAAGATATTGGCTTCAGAGAGAGAGAAAGAGACGGAGACAGAAAGACACAGAGGAAGAAAAAAGAAAGAAGACTTGAGAAAGAGAAAAGGCAGTCTTGTAAGAGAGCAGAAGACAAAGTGGTTGTTGCACAAACTTGAGAAGAATACCATGGTATACGTATCACCATGTCCACGTGCTCCCTTCTTGGGATTCGCTGTAGGACAAACCAACCTTCCAGCTTACCAAGTGGGACACCTTGGGAGAACGCAGATTTCTGGACAACCAGGAGTATTGGGAAACCTGCCCGCAGCTTTAACAAAGAGATCCTAGTCTAGCTGGGAAAACAAGTGCCTGGAAGAGACCGGAGAAATCATCTTTGCACGTTTGATTCTTGCGTTTGTTTTCCCCCCTCAGCCACACCTAAACCATTCCAGAGAGATGAAACTCCAGCGAGTCTATTCCCAGAAGGAACGGACTGCATTGAAGCATCTGGCCTGGTGCCCTCATGTTGTCACAGCTCATAGCTCATCTTTCTCTGTGCCCTGGGCAGCTGATCTGAATATAGAGTTTGCATGAACTTCAAAGGAAGCTGGCAGGATGGAGCTGGGGCCTCGTTGCTTTAATCAAGATGGATTCAAAACCTTTGCTTATCAAGTAGAAAACTAAAACCAGCAAGGGAGAACTAATTGACACTGACTAAAAAGGAAACGGCAATCGAAAAGGTGCAGGGAGCTCAAGGAGATTCTATTTAAAGTGGTAATGCCCTCCTAGCAGCTGATGATGGATTAAGTTTACTTCGTGCCTCCATAAATACCATTAGCACATGGAATAAGATAGCCTCCTATAAGGTATCAGAGGAGAAGCTCAGGAAAATGTGCAAAAGCTCAAAAACATTGTTTCCACATGCATGTCATGGTAATGACATGCCTCCCTCCTTGAGTTTGGACTATGAAGCTTCCTTGGCCAATGGTGGGAGCTGACCCACTGGCCACGCCCTGCGAGCCAGCACCTCCACTGGACAGCACTCAGCGTTCCACCTGCCTCTTCTCGGCTCTATGTCCTACGGGGAGCATCCACCCGGGACACAGCAGACGTGACGCAGGGTCTGAGTTACTTGTCCCCAACTGGATGCCCTTCAGGGAAGCACTGAGGCGGGCACACAGTAGGTGCTCAAAGATGTCTCTTGAAAAACTGAGGGGCAAAAAAGCGAATGTATCATTCCTGTAGCCGGCCCTAGCATCCAGCATGTGCTGAGTGCACAGATGCTACCTGAGCCTTGTTCATGAGCTGTTGCCCTGGGGACAGGATGGAGTTCCTACAGCTCAACTCCTGCTCTTTCCAAGAGGATATGTGAGGGCCACTGGGAAGACTTTCAGGCCAGAGCAGGAGGAAGAAGGGGAGGGAGGAAGGCGGACGGGAACAGGTGCCTAAAGCCAGTCCCGGCCATGATTTTCTCATCAGCTTTTTAGAGACTTTTTTTTGTTTAAGTCCCCTCCTTCTAAGACAAAGAAACGTGATTTCTAGGACTCGTAGGTCCCTCACTCTCTTATAGTTATCGCAGGAGAAACTGTTCAACAATAGGACCCAAAGAAAAACAGGCAGTAACAGGCTGCGAGTTTTTTTCCAAGTACACAAACAAGAACAGTGTCCCTTCCCACCTCTGCTCGCACCCCATGCCTGTGGCTTCTCCAGTGCAGTCCTCTCCGAGTTCAAGTACAATCACAGGGCAGGTACGAAGAGAACTCTAGGGCTTCCCCCTGGTGTTTTAAGGGGCAGAAGAGAGGCAAAAGAACACAGCTAGAGAGAACTAGTAACGAAAGCCAAATCTCTGTAGGTGCGTGCAGTGTATTTTCAAGAACATTTTCCTAAGAAGATATATAAGTGGTCAACGAGTACATGCAAAGATGCTCGACAGCATTCGTCATGAGGGAAATGCAAAACAAAGCCACACTGAGACGCCACTTCACACCCACTGGGACAGCTGACAGGACCGACAGAGCTGGAAGCCTTGCATGTCGTTAGCTGGAATACAAATTATGTAGCTTCTTTGGAGGACAGTTTGGCCGTTCCTTAAAAACGTACACACAGATTTACATGACCCAGCAGTTCCATTAAGTATACACCCAACAGAACTGAAAACATATGTACACGTAAAACTTGTATGCTAATGTTCATGGAAGCATTATTCATAATAACCAAAAGGTAGAAACACCCCCAAAATCCATCAAATGATGAGTAGATCAAATGTTCTATGTCCACACAATGAACTGTCACTCAGCCATGAAAGAAATGAAGTACTGATCCATGCTGTGACACGAATGAACCCTGAGAACATGGTAAGTGAAAGAAGTCAGATACCAAAGTCTACATGGTGTATGGTTCTGTTTACGTGAAACATCTAGAACAGGAAACAGAGACAGGAAATAGATCAGTGGCCGCCAGGGGTGGGGGACAGGAGGTAATGCACAGTAACTGCTAATGGGTTAGCGCTTCTTTGAGGAATGAAGAAAATGTTCTAGAATTAGATCGTGGTAACAGATGTACGCCTTTTGAATATATTGAATTGTACACATTAGCTGGTAAATTGTATGGTGTTTTATCCCAATTAAACATTTTAAAAGAAGCTGATATTGCTTAGAGGACAAATAGGACCCTGCTGGGAACTGTGATCTCAATTTGAAATGTTGTTCTAGTTGCAGAGAGCACCAGCCTCCTCACCCCTCACCCCCAACTCTTACCCCAATGCAGCCCAGGCCCAAATCCCTAGCTACTCCTAAAGAAAAAAACAATTAAAAAGCCCAGTAGTGACGTCACTCAGCAGCTGGAGGGGGGCTGAGAGCCCGGTGTTTGCAGACACTCCCTGCGAGAGGGTGGGGAGAAGGCTGGACAGAGCCATGGGGACAATGGAAGACTCGCACGAAAGGCAGGCAGCGGGTCTTCCTAGAGGCTGCTTCTGCATCCCTTCTCAAGCCTCGACTGCACGGTAGTGTGACCCAAATCATCCGCTTTAGATGTAAAGGTGCGTGACTGCAGAGAGGTCAGCTCTGAGCAAGCATGAGACTGGCCCGCCTGCGGGCCTCCTCCCCGGGTCCCTTCTGCTGGTCGAGCCTCTCCTAGGCCAGCGGCTGCCCGATCCCTGCCCTTGACCCTTTCTCGCTCCCAGGACACGTGCCGTCCTCTGAAGGGATGTCCGTGTATTACGCGATGAGCTGCTTATTTAACTATTGGCAAAGCCAACTGTAAAGAAACAAATCAATATCTTTAGAAGATGCTAGAGAACCATCTAAAAAAAATAGCTTTTATCTTGCCTTTCCTATGCAAACTGTACCACTGAAAAAAACAAAAATTACATCTGTACAGAATTAGAGTATTTCAACAAATTCATGAAGAAAGAACAATACGGTTGGGATATCAGTGTAGCCTTAACGAATCAAGGAAGTGTACTGGACATCAATGACCACTAATATCACAAAAAGAGAGACGCTGAGATATTATGCGTGCCTCACCATGAAGAATGAAGAACGCATCACCATACAGGCTGTCATGCCCCCGCCCCCACAGCCAAAAGCAAAGCGTAGAAGAACCTGGAACTTGGATTGGGATCAGTGAAACACAGACTAGAGGAACAGACCAAACTTTGTTCTAGGGAAGCAATCAGCATGAGCCAGGCTGTAGGAAACTCTACAGATAGGTGATCCTATACCTTAATAAATGAATTATAAGGAAAAATAGGGAGATGAAAGAGAAAACCTATGAATCAAAAGATGCTTAATGGGGAAGCCAGGAAGGCTCAGTGGGTTAAGTGATCACTTTGCAGCCTCGGGGACTGAGGATCGAATCCCGGCCCCAGCCCGAGTGGACCCATGTGCTGAACTGGAGAGTGCCCCCAGTTCAGTTCTCACTGAGGTGAGACCCAGCCCAGTCCCTGCCCTGTGCAGCTCCTTTCCCACCTGTGGAATGAAACTATATGGAAAAACCCATGATGTGCAAATATGGAGACTGTTCTGGGCCCTCCCCCTTCTCTTTGTCTCTGTCTCTGTATCTCTCTCTGTCAAAAACAATAAAAATAAATCTTTAAAAAAAGAAAGAAGAGGAAGAAGTGATCGCAATAAAGGTTAGGACAGTGGTTACTCTAGCAGGGAAGGAGAGGTGGTGGCTGAGATGGGCGCCTGTAGGGGGCTTCTGGGGTGACTGGAAGAATTCTTTTCCCATTGGTGTGTTTGCAAGAGTACTAGCCTTAAAACAATCGTTTTTAACCTGTTCTCTGGCTTTCTATAGTTTTCTGTTACATTATAACAATAAGAGATTACAACAACAAAAAAGATTTTAAAGTAGAAATTAAATTAATTAAATAAAGTCAGCTATGATGAAAGAAACATCTAAAAACATGGAGAAAGAACAAGGTCCCGTTCGTGACCACACAGCCACTTTTCATAGCAAGAGCAAAGCCCGCGGCTTTTCCACAAAAGTGATTCTGGGCTTCCCTCTTTCAAATACACACTTAAGGTGGCTGCCTGTCATTCCCGCAGTGGAATTAAGGAGGTAGAAGAGCTGGTGAAAGGGCTGAGATAGAGCCTGGCTAGGTGACAGCACCATGTGTCCTGGGGGGCCAGGAGACATTGAGCCTGCTGTTCAGTGTAGGAGACCATGTGGCCCAGTGTCTGCGCTGACTGCCCCCCACCCCCTCCACAGTGAGACCCCCCAGCATCCTCGCCACAGCTGAAGAAGTCAGGACCCATGCACAGAAATGTCAGCCGTGTCACAACCTTGGGTGCAGAGAAGGGAGGCCTGTGTCTGCCTGTTCTCATGTCTGTCAGCGGAACATTTTGGGTCAACAAATACCGACCAGGATGCACCATTTCAGCTGACCCGTGCCAAGCCCCCCGCTGGAGGAGAAAATAAACAGGGCTTGTGGGTGCAGCGGGCTTCGGCCCCCTCATAGCTGCCATTGTGCTGTGTGCCAGCTGGGAGTGTTGTGGAATTTTTGCCTCCTGAGTCCCTTGGGACTTGTGCATCTAAAATCCGACATCGACCCAACTCCCCTGTGTGTTAAATGGTTATACGTACAGTGCCATCAACAAGTCACCTATGAGAGAATAATGTTTAAGGGGAGGTTAGTTCATCCATGAGCAACTCCTTCTGTAACCCGCCATTGGGAGGGTTCCCCTAGCACAGTTTCTTTCTTCCTTCTCTCTGCCCTTGACATTTATGCCCATACATGTGTTTTGGTGTCTCCTCTCCTTGCTACTGCCTGTACATCTGTCTCCACCACTAGACTGGGGGCCATTCATTAATAAATATTTAGTGAGCAATTTGTATGTGCAAAGCCATATGCTAGATGAAGTGGTAGGCAAAACAGTACCTCCGAGAGCCAAGAGACAGGCATTAAACAAACATATACACAGGTGCATAACTGCATGTGTTGTGAGTGCTAAGAAAGAAAGCAAAAAGGTAAGATGAGCGATTACATAGAGATCAGTTTAATACTGCTACATCAGGAAATATTTTTCAGGACAGGCTTTGGTGAGAGAGCAGCAGCAGATGGTTAGATTTCCAGGCAATTTCCACTTATAAGCTACATCTACCTTATTTTTCTTTGAATAGTAAAATAAGCTTTAAAAGGTCATAATCACCATTCATATCGTGCAGGGGTTCTTACCTGGGGCATTGATTTTTCACTTTGAGGCCGTCTAATACCTTCTGAACAACTTTTCTGAGTTTTGGAGCATTTGCCCCGTTGTAACCCCCAAGGCAGAGCCAGAAGTCACTGTCCCGGCTCCCTTGCCACTGACCTCACACATGTGCACTAGGTGTTGTCATCAGCTGGGCCTCAGCTGCAATTAGATGGGCATCCTCAGCTTGGAGGCTAATGCCACAAGGAGGCTGACAGGGATGGTACCATCCCGGGTGAACATGGCCACAGGGGCTCAGTGGCTGAGCTCCTGGCATCCGGAGCAAGCTACAGTGTCTCCACACCAGGCAGGGCTGTTGCCAAGTGTTGGCAGCAATGGTGTTTTCACTGGAGCCAATGCTACAGTCTCATTTGGTGTTGTTTCTGGCCTCATGGTTTCTAAGTCTGGTTCTTGTCCTCCAGAGGATTCTGTGAGCTGCTTAATATTTTTAACAAATTATTTTTCTGCCTACACTAGCCAGAGTGGATTTCATTACCTACAACAAAGAACTGGGCCTAATAGTGTTACCTTTATCCCCATTTTATAGATGAAGAAATTGGAGTTTTTAAAAAATGGAGAACATTTTCCAAGATCACACAGCTAAAAATACTGAGGCAAGACAGAAGTCCCAGACTTCTCAGTCCACCCCTGGGCTTCTTGGGCATCTAAAATTAAGACATGCCAAAAGTCACTATGAAGGAAGCTCATAATAAAAATAAACGTTGCCATGTCATGAATAATTACAACGTGCCAAAATTGCACATCAGCTGTAAGAAGAATCCTAGAGATCATCTGCCCACCCTAATTTATAGATGAGGGGACTAGGGCCTGAAGCATGATGGGATTTGCCCAGTGTCACCCAAAGAAGTAACGACAGAGTGTGGGCAAAAGCCAGATCTGTGGCCTCCCATTTCCTTTATGTCAGTGGAGGGTGAAGCCATGCCTTAACCCACACAGACACGCTTATATCACACAAGTCCAATGCCTAAATGAAAAGTCTTGTTTAAATGTAAGAAGAAGTCAGTATTACATGTATGAGGAAGAACCACATTTAAGATGCTGCCAACCAGTTATTGGGATACTCTGGATTATACTACCACCACTCCCTTTGGGGTGTGTAACTGAGAAGCCTAAAATAGCTTTTGAGAGAAATCCCATGAAAACATTGCCCGAGGAACCGAGATCACATTTCCACCTGGCTCTGAAATGTAGAATCTAATCAGCCAGGTTTGATGCAAGAAAACTGTCCTTTCTGCAGACATTGGGAAAGCTGTTAGATCCCTTGTTAATCTATAGAAAAATGTAAGACCGAGTGTCTAACTCTTCTTAAAGTAAAAATTTTAAATAGACATTACTATCTGCATATGCATAGACAGTAATTTTTGTTTCAATAAAATCCAAGATTTGTTTTGCCCTAAAGGGCCATTTTTATTGACTCGGGGGAAAAAAAATTGTGAGTCATACAAGGAAAACCAAACCTTGAAATTTCTGATTCATTTCCCTTTAAATCATCCAAATACTGCTTTTTATGGGCTATGTAATAGCCAAACAGTCTCTAAGGGGGTATTAAAGCATTTCAAGCCTTGCTTCCCTTAAAATAAAATAAAATAAAATAAAATAAAATAAAATAAAATAAAATAAAATAAAATAAAATAAAATAAAATAAATGTTGAAATGGAGGAGGTAGGCTCCAAGTGAATCTGCTTGGGCTACAAAAGTTCTTGTCAATCCAAGATCTAAAGTGTCTAAGTGGGTTCTGAATTTTTAAAATTCTCCTTTTCCTGTTAAGATTTGACCCTTGCATGGAGACTGCTTTGAGTATCTAAAATCCATATTCCTATCAGAAGAAGAATAAACTTTGTCCCTGAAACCAGAGTACTCTATTTCTCTCCACCAGGAATCACCTTGAGATATTTCAGGGTGAACGTATTGTACCAATCAAAGCCATCTGCTTGTTCACATGGAACCCAAGAGACAATTATTGGGAAACTGTACTTAACTGAGAGAGTCTCCTTTTCAAAATCATTCAGTGCTTCAAGCAGTGGAATACACAGTTCACTAAGGGGTAATGAAGTAGAATCACACATTCACAAAGTATGAACTCTTTCCCTTCTTTATCACTATTTTTTAGATGAATGCTTCTGAATAGTTGAAAGCAATCAGGTTACTTCTGCCTTAAACTCTCCTTTATCTTAGCTCTCCCATGAACCTACTTGCATGAATAACTTGGATAATCTGAAATAAAGGTTTAAGAAGCCTAAGATTGAAGAAGCCTTTGCTTAAACATCAGCTTAAGCCACTGTACCAGTTTGTTCAGCAGAAGAAATCCACCATATATACGCTCCCCATTTCCTGACAACTGGAGAAGTGACCATTCAGATTTTGGGCTGGATAAAAACTACCTTGAATGTGAAGACAGCCTGGCAGAGATACCAACAGAGAACCTTAAGGAGAAGTCAAAGGAAGCCATTCAGAAACGAACGAATTCATCCCACTACTATTCATTCACTGGGAACCATGGACAGACAGTGTGTGGACTGCTGAAATGACAGGGAACTAGAGAGATGAGCCTTTACGCAGGAACTGGAGGACTAGACTTGTGTTAGGGCAGGCCATGATTTGTTCATCACAAGTACTGACTCCAGGACTCCTTGGTGGCATGTTTTACACATTCAGCGAAAGGACACATGGAAATACAAGTACCCATCGAGGACTCGGCAGCAGGAGTCCTGGGATATGCAGTGACAGTGCTGTATACCCTCCACGTGCTCCTGGTCCAGCAGCCCCTCTCTTTACAGCACATGTGAGTCACCAAACTTTCTTCATTTACCCTTAGTCTGTAGCTCACCTCTGTCCCACTCACCCCTAGCTTCTGTCTTTGCCTTGTACTTTACCATGAAAATGAAAGTCAATGGACTTGTACTCTCTCAACTCTTCTCTTTGCCACCTTCAGACTTGCCTAGGTCCTATACACTTAAGGCGACCCCAATAAATAACATCTGAAATATATGAGAGGGGACTTGAAAATTATATTAAGATTTATGCACAAAAATAACGTGTGGCTATTCAGGGAAATCTTGAAAAGGGAAAGAAGTGAGATAATTAGCTCTGCTACATAACACAATATATTTTATAACTTCAATAAGTAAAAAGATGTTCAATTCAATAAAACATTGAAAACTAAAGGGATCGAAGAAAGAGTTCGGAAACAGACTCAAATATCTATGAAAATTTGGCTTATGATAAAGGTAACATTTCAAACCGATGAGGAGAGAATTCAAAGTATGATGCTGGGCAACTGGCTAACCATTGGAAAAAATATTAAAACTATATTTCTCTCATCAAAAATAAATTCCAGATGGATTGAAGATATAACTATAAAACAAAGACTTAGAAAAAATCATGAGGGATAACAGACTTTACCTTACCTCCTGAAACAACTGGGAAAACAAAACAAAACAAAACAATGATTTGAAAACACTGGACACCAGGCAAGAAAGTAGAGCAGGCCCTGAGCAATGGGGACAAACGACATGAGTCCCAGGACTGCCCAGCCCGGTGCCTGGAGGGAGTTCCCAGGCTGCACTGTAGGGAAAGGGCAGGTCGCTCCAGCTAGTCCAGTGATTGTGGAGGGGGGAGTCCAGGAAGGCTGAGGTCACTAGAGGCCACAGGTGCACAAGTAGAGAGAAAGAGCTACACAGACAGAGCAAGAGCTCTGGAGGTCTGCAGAGGGTCCCCTTGCTGTATTCAGCTCAGACCCGCTCAGCAAATGTGTGTGACTATAGCAGTAGAGGCCCCAGAGGCAGGGCAAGCAACAAAAGGTCTAGCAGGGGTGTCTAACCTTTTGGCTTCCCTGGGCCACACTGGAAGAAGAATTGTCTTGGGCCACACATCACATACACTAACACTAACAATAGCTGATGAGCTAAAAGAAAAAGGTGGCAAAAATATCTCATAATGTTTTAAGAAAGTTTATGAATTTGTGTTGGGTCGCATTCAAAGCCGTCCTAGGCCGCAGGTTGGACAAGTTTGCCCTGGAGAGAACGAAGCCTCGCAAAGGGCTGCAAAGAGTTCCTGTTGCCACCAACCACAGTGAAAAACCTCAAAACCTGCAGGCACATCAGTTATGTGCCTTGTTGTAGGGAAAATGAGGCCTAGACTGAATGCTACTCGGTCCTACCTAACAAAGCTCAACAGCAAGATCTAAACAGAAGAATGTTTTTCAAGGAACTTAACTGTGTTCTAGGACAAAACTCAAGAATATTTACTGGAATACAAAAGTAATTAGCTTTCAGCAAGGTAAGATTCACAATGTGTGACATTCAATAAGAAATTACTTTGCATGCAATGAAGCTGGAAAATATGACTCATGATGAGGAGAAAAATCCATCCATAGAAGCAGACCCAAAAGTGACTAAGATAACAGACTTAGCATAAAAGGACATTAAATCAGTTATTATATATAAATATTATCCACACAGCCAAGAAAAGAAAAGATTAAGCATTCCAGGACTTATCCTTTTATTGATTATCTACTGAGGTTACTCAAACAGAAACCACAAGGTCATTTTTTAATACCATCTTCCTCTTTCTTATTCACAAGCTTTAGTTCAGGTTTTCTGGCTATACAACTATAATACAAGTATGACAGTAACTTCATAATTATCTTCCTGCCTTCAGTCTGTCTCCCCTCCAAGAGGTCCTTCACACCAGTACTAGAAAATTCTGAAGCAAAAATCTATTCATTTTACTTCCATACTTAAAGCCCTTTGATGGCTCCTGATTGCCAACAATGACAACAAAAATCCAACCTCCCTAGCTTATCTATAATTCAAGGAATTGAATTACCTGCTCCCACACGCCTTTCCACCCTTACCTGCCCTCAGTTCCTCTCATCTGCCCTAAAGTGCAGGTTCTTTGAACTATTTCCTCGTCACCAATCACATGACCCCATATTTTCACACTGCTAGGCTTTCACACACATTATTCCCTCTGCCACAAATTGCTTCCATTCTTTTTATGGTTGGAAAATTCCTGATAATATTTTAAGACTAGGTCAAATGGCATCTCCTTTGGGAAGCTTTCTTTCTTTTTTTTTTTTAATATTATTATATTTTATTGTTAAATTTAATGGGGTGACATTGGTTGGTAACAATTAGATAGTTTCCCGATGTACAACTCCACATCACATCACCCATGCATTGCATTATGTGCCCAGCTCCCAGAATCAGGTCCCCCTCCAACCCGATATATCTGGTGCCCACTCCCTCCTCCCCCCAAAACTCTCCCTCCCCACTCCTCCCCTTCCCTCAGGCAATCACCAAGTTATTGGGTGTGTCCA
>PVKE010003172.1:0-74679 GCA_004027555.1 Craseonycteris thonglongyai
ATCCTCGGTCCTCGGGGCCTCAAAGCGAGCGCTCAACCCGCTGAGCCGTCCCGGCTTTTCCCTAATGGTTTTTGTGTTTAGAAGGATAATGTCTTCCTGTGAATTATTTTATGGGAGAAATGTCTGAAATTGCTTATGGATATTGAATTATAGATTTCTCTCTCTCTTTTTTCTTTCCTTGTCCTTTTTTTTTCATCTAAGAGAACTGAAACATATTTTTCTAAAAAAAAATTCTTATTCTGTGATAGAAATGTCAGCCACATTTCAATTCATTCTTATGCTTCCTCTGAAAGGAATGACTTTTGTGCATAACAATAGCCTTGTTTTTGTAAGTGGTTGGTAATATCTTCAAATGTGTAAGGCATGCATTTTCCAGGGGCTCTTTTGTCCCCAGTAACAACACACCAGGCGATATCAGAGTGTGCTTATTTGAATTCTTTCTTATGCTCTGACTCCCAGGTGACTTGAAATTGAACTTCACAGTCAAATGAGTAGCCATTTAAAGCTCAGGTGTGTATTTCCTAAGATGCTCTCAAAGGATATATAACGGCTCATGTCTTTCCTAAAGACAGCACACTACATTTTAATTGAATTGCACCTCTCCCAAGTGATCATTATATCTCCACTCCAAGGCCATATACTATAGCTTCAGTCTGAAGTGAAGCATGGAGTCCATGTTTGGGTTTAGAATTTAAAGATGAAGTTATAGTAGTTGAGAACCGAGTCATTTCCCCAACAGCTCCCCAACCAAAATTTTATTTAATTTGCATCCCTTAAAAAAGTGAACACACACACACATGCATAAAACCTGCATGTCAAGTTTTCAAACTTTCATAAACTTTCAGATTATGAAAAACAGTTTGTTTTCTCAGGAAATAAGTTGCAAATGGGACTGGTTCCACGTTTTTCTTGTCTCCACCCCACCTTGACCTTGTCAAATGGATTTAAAAAAAATGGAGCAGTGGAAAATTTCTATATATACTAAAGACCTGCTGACTCAGAACCGGAAGTGAGAGCTTCTCACATGGCACAGAGAAAAGAGAATTAATCTTTTCATCAGAGGGGCAGAGATGGTACGAAAGACCATCTGATGCATGAGTGATTCTAGAACCAGTCTCTCTCTGATCTCAGAAATGAGCGAGATGGCATCTAAAGGGAAACCCAAAGACCCATGACACTAATTCACTAACACTCAATAACATAGCCACGTGCTTCTTTGTTCTTTGTTAAAGCTGAAGAATCAGTGTTAATTTTCCTGAGGAAAATCGAACTATGAAGACCAAGGTTACACACACTGTGAAAACATCCCAGAGCCTGCTGGAGAGTGGAATTTATACTTTAAAACTTTCATGGGGCACTGTTATGGTCTTGCCTTATACCCTAACAAAGTGGACCTTTGTGTATTATATGTAGTCAAGACTAGCTCCCCCCACCCCGTTGAAAAATTTAAGTGGTATCTTTACTTAAGTTTTGAATGTTTTAGACATCTGGATTTCTTTTTTTCCCCCTTAGATTTGTAGACAGAGACTTGGATTGGCAACTAGGATACCAGAGTAAAGAGTATGTCTCTGAGTTTTTCTGAGATGTGATTTATTCAGTTGTAACATTAGGGGCTTGAAGTAAGTGATCTCTAGATCAGTTAGAGTTACAACATTCATGGTTCTAAATTTCAAGTGGCTTTTTCTCTATTAATACATCTCTAGATTTCAACATTTTTCTGCCATGATGTAAAAGAATATTTGGATTACACATTTGGTTCTCTCAGTACTGGAACCTTAGACGGGCTTCAGTTTGTTCATTTACTTCTACTTAATTATCTTCCACTGATAATGGACTTCTTGCTTCTCCTTCATTTTCTTTATCTCTCAATGGTATCAATAGCTTCTCAGTTACGAGGCTCCAAACCGTGCAGATCTCCTCAATTGTTCAGTCTCTTTAGTCCCTAAGATTAAATTAATCACACTGCTCAGTTGGGTCCACCTCCGTGAAAGGTAAGACTAGTTTCACAAAACAGAATTACTGAATTGCAGAATTGAAAGGGACTCAATTTATTGGTTCACAGATTTTATATTGCTTCAACGATCTGAAGAAATATATGGGCCACCACCAACCACCACCACCACCACCACCACCACCACCACACACACACACACACACACACACACACACACACACACACACACACACACACAATTTTACATATAATTTCCAGGGATTTAAAGACTTCATGAAGTTCACCCACGAATCTCAAGTGAAGAATCCTTCAAATAGGCCAAAGATCTCAAAAGGCAGAGTTCCACTCAGCACTAACGCCAGTGGATGGTGGAACGGGTGGTTGTCAGCATTGGCTTGAGCACTTCTAGCACCTGAAAGCTCTCAATCCTTTTTGGAGCTTTCTCTCCCCTTATTTGTTTAAAAAAACAAAACAAAGCAAAGCAACAACAACAAAATTTTTTTTATTGTTGGATATTTATTTAGGGTTCAAATCTGTTTTTCTCTAGCTTCCAATTAACCCTAAATCTTTGATGTTCAGTGATATCTCCTGTATCCGTCAAAATATTCATTTTTCATGTGAGATGTTTACCATCTCTTTAAATGTGCCCTTTGCATAGCTTACAGAGTCTTTACTATTTTGGTCCTCTTTCTCTAGACACTTCCTCCAGATATGCTTTCGTGTTTTTGTTTAACTTTGGTTCCTTAACATGAGTAACATTCTTTATATGTGGTAGCATAATCAATGCAAAGTTCTTGAAAAATTTGTTTCATTAATCATGTCCAAACTGGACTCAAGTCTTGGCTATGCTATTTGCTAGCTGTTTAGACCCAGTGCTGGTTCCTTAAATACCTCCATTTTCTCATAACTTCAAGTTTGTAATCTTAGCACATACCAGGTATGCAATAAATTATAGGTGTTATTGTTAAGTCAGATTAGGACTATGTGGAGTATTTTGGAGGAAACATCATTTTTAAGGATAGACAATAAAAACATCTCCAAAATATTAAAAAATATATATTTTATTGTTTTGAGAAAAGGCGAGGGGGGGGGCAGAGTAGTCTCCATAATTGTACGTCATTAGTTGTGACATGGTTTCATTCCACACAAGTGGATATAGGGCCCCAAGGGTCAGGAACTGAACTGGGGGCCTCCCACGTGGGAGGTAAGAACTTTGCTGCTCAGCCATCTAGCAGTTACTAGTTCTGCCACAGTTCAGCACAAGGGTTTGCCTGGGCCAGGGCTGGTAATCAAACCCCAGACATTGTGATTGTGAGGCAAGTGCTCAATCACTGAGTTATCCCAACCCTCCAAAATATTTTTAACCTCACACACCAGCTGATATTAAATGTTTTAATTTAAGTGCATAATTTCATAATGCCTTAAATATTGCTAAGTTTTATCATATTGGGTTTGGCCCACAAGCCAGGTTCCTAAGATAGGAGAAAACCCTGATCTGTCGTTCAGTTTGTTCCCTGTTCTTCCCAGTTTTGTGATGTGCAATCAGGTGTAAGACCGAGGCCCAAGCTCGACAGCACACATTAACTACATCTACCCAAGTGGACTTTAATTCATTAAACAACTCGCTCTAGGATGAGTTTGTCATGTACCTTGCTGACAGCCGGATATACTATGCATTTGGGATCACCCTAATCTAACTACCAAAAGAAAAAAGAATAGAAAAAAAGGAAAACGGAATTCACGTGGAATGAGTTGTTCTGCATGAACTCACCATGACTCAGCTGTTTACCTGAGTTCTTTCCAAGTCCCCTAAGTCATAACAAACTATATGAAGAAGGCACGTGATGTCCCTTATCTGTATGGAGCTAGACCTTGAAGTGCTTTCTTAACTGGATAATAGATCACTTTACTGACTCACACATCACAGTGAAGACGATTTCAAAAGCTGATAAAGGAAGAAGGTCTGCATTTCATAACTCGGTCCATTTCCCTCACCAATATGGTAGCTCTCTGTGCTTCCGGAGAATCTCCACAGAGCAGGGTGCTTACTGGACTCTCTTTCGAAAAGTGTGGGTCATTAGCTGTGAGCCTTCTCTCCTTGCCCAGATTGTCTTCTGGAATTTTGGAGACAGAAACAAGGAGATATAATAAACTGGTCATTCATACCTCCCCAAAGATAGGATAAACTGAAATTAGCTGAGATCTTCCAATAATCTTTATGAATTAAAATTTTAAAATGTCTTTTAGATGAATTTTCCAGACATCTTTTAATGATATTAAAAAAAAAAAAAGACTCAATACTAATACCCTTTGCATGAGCTCAGTCGGTTTTGCGCTTGCCTCCAGCTGTCGCATGAGTTAGGGTCCTGTTTAGAAGGACAGCTCATCTGGCTTGGAAGGTCATGGAGGGAGTGAGGAAGAGGCCTGAGCAGAGACACCAGATAGGCAGGCGTGCCAGCAGACACAGGCGGACTGGGCTCGGCAGCTCCTCTTACCCTGGGAGTGTCGCTGACTGAAATGGAATCCCAGGACCTTGGCTTAGGAGTGCCGAAGGGCTGTGACCTCTCTCTGAACCTGGCAGTTAACTCTCCTAGAAAGCGCTTTTGCTGAAGGTCCCTGCCTTTGCTTTGAATTTGAGAGCTCTATTAATGGAATGGAATGCACCTTCTCACCCCTCCATCTACAAATGAAAGGGCATTCAAAAAGTTTGCCTTTTATTAGAGTTTGTCATGATGTTTTAAGGTATGATGAGATATAAGGTATGAAAAGTTACACTTTTTTCCAGAGAAGATGCAAAATCTAATCAATGTATCTCTCTTATCTTAACCTAAGGTGTTACATGGAATAAGTAACACATGTCCAAAAAATCTGCTGCCTCTCATTTCCTGGATAACATGCAGAGGTACATTAAATTCCCCAGATACATAAATTTCTCCCTGCAAATTAGCATATGGAATAAGGCAATGATATTTTCAAGTAAGCATTTAGTATATAAAATAAATGAGCCTCCTAAGAACTCTTATAAATAGCATCCTAGAACATAACAATAAATTAATTTAACTTTTCAGAATCCCTTATTATCAAGAATGCATTAAACCATGGAAGAAATTGGCACCGTGAGTGTATATGACTCCTTTGGAAAGATGATTCTTTTACATAATCTATGCTATTTTAAAAAATAATACCTTTCAAATCATGTAGCTTAGGGCAGCGGTTCCTAATCTTTTTGGCACCAGGGACTGGTTTCCTGGAAGACAATTTTTCCACAGACGGGGGATGGGGTGGGTGGGTTTTGGGATGATTCAAGCACCAGATGCAGCGTAATTGTCACTTGCCACTCACTGATAATCTGAGTCTGCAAATAATTGATTTATTATGGCTTCATGCAGTCGAACTTCTCTGTTAATGTCAATCTGCCTCGGCTCCACCTCAGATCATCAGGCATCAGATCCTCATAAGGAGCCACAACCTAGATCCTCACATGAGCAGTTCACAGTAGGGTTCCCGCTCCTATGAGCATCCAATGCAGCCGCTGATCTGACAGGAGGCGGAGCTCAGGCGGTCACGTGAGCGATGGGAGCGGCTGTAGATACAGATGAAGCTCACTCACTTACTGCTCACCTCCTGCTGTGGGACCCAGTTCCTAACAGGCCTCAGATTGGTCCCCGTCTGTAGCTCAGGGGTTGGGGATCCCTGGCATAGAGCATGTTACTTCCCTTCTAATGGCTCAAGTTCCTAATCTAAAAAAAAATGCCCCTAGTTCTTACCTTTCATTCTTATAAGTATTAAAGATATCACATATCAGCACAGTGCCCAGCACCAAGGTTTCCCTTGACAATGGCAGCTGATTCTTCTTTTTCTAAGCAAAAGAGAGTCAAACGCCATAGCCTGGGCACTGCTTTTGTAGATGCCCTGACCTCAGAGTTGCAGAAGCTTACTGGAGGAAACCCTGTAGGTAAAACTGTCTTGTAATGAACACCTTTGACCTTGAGCGGATCATACACTAATTTCCAGTAATTAAAAAAAAAAAAAATACTGTTTACTGAATTGTAAAGATCATAAAAAGTCATGGATTCAAAGTAGTGTTCCTCCCAACCCATCTGGTATTTATGAGAAATTCACCCATTTCTGATGAGTGGCTTGAGAGGCCTTGGGTTTGGGAAGGCTTCTAGACTCCAGGCGATGGCTGGAAGGACGGGCCCACAGGGCACATTTGTGGTTGTTTTCTCCTGAAGCCAGTGCTTTTGCTGCTAAAAGTTTCCAGGGACCTTGGGGCAGTGACTCATTACTGGCCAAAGAAGTATGAACTGAATCTAAAACGCAGATATTTGAGGAAGGCCATCTCATGTTCTTTCAGGTCACACACAATAGCCATAACCAAAGGTGAAGATAATGTAGGGAAGCAGAGAAAGAGACCTAGAAAACCCTGTTCCTTAACATGGGTTTTCATTTAGAGACACAAGGGGGAAAAAGTGATGAAGGGAATATTTCGAATTTTAATTTCTTCCCCTATCTCCTGTATCTGCCTCTTTGAGACGATTAAAAAATGAGCACCTTCCTTTGGGGTATATGTGTTTTGAAGAAGTAATTCATTGATCATTTCCTCTCCCTTGATATCTTCAACTAGACTAAATAAATACTTCTTAGAGAAGCAATGGCTTTGTAAAACAAAAACAAAATAACAATTAGGTGACATGAGGCATCCTAGGATAAAAGTAACCTGTGAACAAATTCTTTTATTTTATTTTACTGAGAGAAGGAGAGGGAGAGAGAGAGAGGGAGAGAGAGAGAGAGAGAGAGAGAGAGAGAGAGAGAGAGAGAGAGAAAGAGAGAAAGAGAGAGGAGGGAGGGCCTAGAGCAGTCTCCATAGTTGTACATCATTAATTGTGACATGATTTCATTCCACACAGATGGATGTGGGTCTGCGTGGGGGTTGGGGGTGGGACCCAAACTGGGGGTCTCCCTCACGGGGGACAAGAACCATCGACACCATGTTAGTGGTTACTAGATGTGTTGCACTTCAGCATGTGGGTTTGCATGGGCCAAGAATCGAACCCCAGACCTCTCAATTGTGAGGCAAGCACTCAACCGCTGAGCTATCCTGGCATTCCTGACAAATTCTTTCTTTATTTCTTACCACGTCTGAAGTATCTTTCATTAAAAAGCATATGCGTATGGCTATATTGGACATATTCAATGATGGAATTCAGGGCACATGTGAATTCCTTTTATTTTTTTATTTTTCAGTGCATTTTATCACCAATCAAGCTACCTTATGTGACACACAGGGAAACAGAATCTTAGTTTCCAACCGAGAAGAAGAGATTGACACTATAACCATGTGAAACACCAAAACGTCCCATCATTTTTTTTTGGAAGAACTTGGGTTAATTCAGAGCCTCCACTTCACACATCGAGACTTCATCAGCACAGTGGTTGCTCACAAGCCTTATTCCTTGCTGTTCAATGAGAACAGGATTTCAACTGGAGAATGTGAAACAGAGAGCCTGTACCTTCTTTTTTTTTAAAATCCCTTCAGAGAAAACACGCAGGGACAATCACTTCATTTTGATTGTCACCTGGATTCAAAACTGTGCAACCAGAAACGGTTTGAGACAGACAGATGGCCCTGGCAGTTAAGCGGGGTTGGGAAAAAGAAGAAATTAATACTCTGTTTTCTGTATGAGCGAATGAAAGGGAGACAAAAGCAGTTGAATCAGAGAACACCTCCCAACCTACCTGGACTCTCCTCTACCCGGCTCTACTCGTTTCGGAGCCGGTTTCCCCCACACAGGCCGCTGAACCTGAGTGCTGGCCTCTCAGAGCTAAACACTGCTTTCTTTTTGCCCGAGGTGCTCACAGTGAGGCTGAAACCCAAGCAGGCCACGCGTGATAACCAGTCATGAAATGCAGAGCACATCAGCGTTGAATGGCCCATCCTGGACAGTTGTTTGGTCAAATGAACAGGCCGTGCAAAGACCTCTCCTCCCCTCCTGGGATACTGGGTTGGACACTTTGTGGCGGGGACAATCCATGTGACTGCTTGCTGCTGAATGGTGCCGCGAACCGGCAGCTTTTGTTGACTGTGTCTTCCATGTGAGAACCGCAGCTGTTTCTTTCAGGAAGGGACTAAGAAGAATTTAGCCACCAGCCTCCCATTTTCCCCTCCTCTGAATGTTTGTGGAGCCCAACAGCTGTGGGTTTTTTTTTTGTTGTTGTTGTTGTTGTTGCTTTTTGCTTTATTTTGTGCAAATCCTGCTGCTGAAGCTGGGATAGGGGGCTGGCAGGAGGTGGCAGGTGGGAACTAACTGGTCTCTTAATGGGCTTGCATAGCCATCCCTGTGGGGGCTGATGGACTGACTGAAAAAGAAAAAAGGCTTTAAAGGAGACGGTGAAGGAAAGTTGAATACATGAGTCTTGTGTTTCACAGTTGTTGATCGGAGTGGCTGTGAAGCATGAATCCATGGGCTTTTAGAACTGGAATTTGAAAAATCCTCTTGTCTAGGAGTTTTCAAGCTATTTTTATCAGCAGGCTGTTTTTTGTCTTTTTTAATTTTAATTTTTTATTTTTGACAGAGAGAGAGAAAGACAGACAGAGACAGAGAGAAAGGGGAGGGCCCAGAGCAGTCTCCATAGTTGTATGTCATTAGTTTTCGATACAGCTTCATTCCACAGGTGGGCACAGGGCTGCGCAGGGCAAAAACCAGGCCAGGGGCCTCCCACATGGGCTCCAGTAAGAACTGAACACCCCCCAGTTCAGCACATGGGTTTGCACGGGCCGGGGCCAGAATTTGATCCCTGGACCTCAGGGGCTACAGAACAAGCACTTAACCTGCTGAGCCATCCCAGCATCCCCTGTTTATTTGTTTGTGTTTTGCCAGAAACATCTGAGACCAGAGCTATCATGTTATAAATAGAAATACGTAGAACAAGCAGGAACGTGAATGGGAAAAGTGGGGTAGAAGGAAAGCAGCTTCTATGACAAGTGGACTCAGTGCTGGGAACACAGTAGGGGTGGTGGGGACTGCGGCAGAAGGTGTCTAGAGGGGGCAAATGCTACTCCTTTCCAGTATACTGTTGCCTTTGCTGATGGGGATTCACTGATCCATCCACTCACTTTACAAGTACTTGTTAAAAGGCTTACTACATACCAGGCACTTTTTAAAGCATATATAAAGGAGACAAGATCCCTGCTCTCAAAGTGTTTATATTCTAAGGAAAGCGACAGCCAGCAAAAAAAAAAGGGAATGCATAAAAATGTATGTACCATAGGCTCTCCGTTAACCAGAACTCAAGCAAATGGCACTCTCAAGCAACTGGCAAAATCAAGCTGGTTGCTTGAGAGTGCCATTTGCTTGAGTTTCGGTTAAGGGAGAGTGTACTTACATATTTATCCAGCATCTACCAATCCCCATGGGTGCTGGTTAACTGAGAGTTTACTGTATTTGTAAGTAGTGATGAATGCCAAGAAGAAAAGTGAAGCAGAGTAAGGGATAAGAAGTAACTGGAAAAGGAAGTATTAGAGAGAACTGGCTGGGATAGACTTTTAAAGAAGTACATTGTAGCAGAGACTTAACTGATGGGAAGGAATGAGCCATATCAGGGGGTGGGTGGTGTTGGGCGTGTGAACATTCCAGGGAGTGGAAAAGCGAGTGTGAACATTCTGAGGCAGCCTTTGCTCTTTCCCGCCACCCTACTAACTGGGCAATTTGGAATTCTATGTTAGTTCAATCTCTTCTGTCTATCCTAAGTAATAGACCAGACAGGGGATGATGCTTATCCAAGGTCACACAGGGGTGCGCTAGGACTTGAATCCAAGTCTTTGAAATTTTACCCAGTTCAGTGCCTTTTTCCCCAAAAGTGTGTGCACTCATTTTCTTCCATGACCCAAAAACAGAGTAGTCTTAATAGAACCTACATGACCAAGACTTTTATGACTAATAAAGAGCCACATACATAGTAGCAACTTCCAATTAGGAATTCAAAGAAAACATTTAAATTGTTTTAGAGTTCTGTCCAAATTCACCTAGCCCGGTCCTATCCTAGGGTATACGATGTTGTTTACAGCCTTAACATCTTTTCTGAGCTTCTGGCAAATATGATTAATTTATATGTTCTTATCCAATAGATTACATCCCACAGTGAAAGTTTAGTCTTGAATATAGAAAATAAAATCCAAGTTACTAATAAAGGGAACAACAACAACAACAAAAGTCAGCTAAGTCTGATCCATTTCAAGAGATATGCTGATTTTTAAAAAATATACTTAAATTATCCAGCTACCTCACATTCCTAGTTCATTTTCCTCTAAGAAGTTAGGTCAGCCAGGAGGTGAAATGAGAGTCTTTGATTATCTCTGAATTCAAAAAACAGAGTTCAGCAGATTGCTTCTGCTCAGTCAACCAAGTTCTTTTTTTCCCAATCACCTGACATCACCTTCAGGTGGAGAAAGGGAGGATAAAAATGTATGCCATTGGTAAACTCCTCTGTCTCACCTTTTCCTTCTCCACAGGGTGGCAGCCAGACTAGCATCTGCCTATTTTGAATGAACTTGACCTACAGATTGAGTTCAAGACAAAAATGCATACCGTATTTTCCGGCGTATAAGACGACTGGGCGTATAAGACGACCCCCTAATTTTACAGTTAAAACATAGGTTTAGGCCTATATTCGCTGTATAAGACTACAGCCTCGGAAGTGGGGGGTAGTCTAATACAGCAAATATAGGCCTAAACCTAGGTTTTAACTGTAAAATTAGGGGGTCGTCTTATACTCCCGGTCGTCTTATACACCGGTAAATACGGTAATCATCTCCCCAACATTAACAACCTAACTTCTCTCTCTCATTCTTAAATACAATCTGTCTTCCACTCACACTGTAGTTTGTTGTTGTTGTTGTTTTGTTTTTAAACACATACCAGTGGAAGAATCAGAGAATTTTACTCAAAGTAAACTTCTTTTTCTTTCTTTTTTCTTGTTTTTTGGATTTAGCTTTTCTTTCAAGTCAGTGTATGTGGAAGGTAGAATTATGTCCCACTCATTGAAATCTTTCAGACTTTTCCAGATCTTCTAGATACCACTAAAGGAAATCAATAGCAATCTTTCCAGGTGAAGGAAATTTAACTAGCTAGCACATTGCTCATTTTGTTTAACGAATTAGAAGGCAGTCAGTTGTTAAATATTTGCTGTAATTCATTCATGGGTGATTATATATGCCTCAGTGGCCAATTTTATTTATAAATACCAAACACAATGGCAATGCCCAAGGAGGAAAAACAAATTATAAAATTATATCTTAGGTTTCTTTGTCATTTAAAATGGAAAATTATCCTGAGATAAGCATCAACCATGGGTGAGACTTGTCTCAGAAATGTATTTGGTTTTTGTATCTGTGCTTTGGGATGATTTTGATTTATTTAATTCTATGAATTGTTTCATTATGCATTTACTCTAATTTTGTGGGCATCTATAGTGGGGAGGTAGGGAAATGTGGGTACAATTTATTAATATATGGTTGCCTGCAGTTCCCATCGAGATTGGACAAACCCATATCATAATACAAGTGTCATCAAATACAAACTTTGTGCTCTGAAAATTCTAAAGGGCTAAAATAACTGGAGAAGAGTTCATGGGGAAAAAAAAAAATGTTGGATTAGGTCTGAAATCATGAGTGGGGTTTGGCTCTATAGAAAGAAATAAAACCTGGCAGGCAGGCAAAAATGACAAAGACAAAAGGCAGTGGTGAACGAAGCTCTAGGTCGTTTGTCTAACCCACGGTCGGGCCATATGTGGCCCAAGATGGCTTTGAATGTGGCCCAACCTCAATTCATAAACTTCATTAAAACATGATGAGATTTTTTTGCTACCTTTATTTATTTGTTTGTTTGTTTGTTTGTTTAAGCTCATCGGCCATTGTTAGTATATTTTATGTGTGACCCAAAACAATTCTTCTTTTTTCAATGTAGCTCAGGGAAGCCAAAATTTGGACACCTGTTCTATATGAAGGACTATAGAGAGGATGACAAGATTGGGATAGATTAGAGAGGGTACTCTATGCATGACAGTATTGTGGAGAAACTAGAGTCTAAGGAAGAGACTCTTGCCTTGTTTAGAGAGGCACTAGACTAGAGGAACCTTATTGGGGTCTTTGAGATTATACTGGTGATGATATTAAAAAAAAAAAAATACCTGAGGGAAGTTGGGTCAAAATTCTAAAAATCACTTGGAAACTTCCTACAACATTCTGACATAAGTGTATGGGTAGCAAAAAGAAAAGAGATCTGAAGGAAAAGAATGAAGAGTGCAGGCGCTTGGCTGCACCCTACATTAATTCACAGATATGTTGATTTCTCCGTGGGCTGAAGACATAAATACCCATACTGCCCCACGCTTGGCATGAACTCTAGGGAACGCACAACCAGGGCTGAGTTGGAGACCTATATGTGGG
Organism: Craseonycteris thonglongyai; assembly: GCA_004027555.1. Taxonomy (NCBI): domain Eukaryota; kingdom Metazoa; phylum Chordata; class Mammalia; order Chiroptera; family Craseonycteridae; genus Craseonycteris; species Craseonycteris thonglongyai. The sequence continues at coordinate 12,402 of PVKE010003172.1, forward strand.
TTTTTACTTAAGCAAAGTGTGTCAAACGACTCTTGCAGGAAGTGGAATGGAGTCCAGAAAAATAAATGAAAGACAAGTGCTTAGGCTGCCCTTTATCCTTAGAGAGCATAGTCAGCATGTAGGAAAACAACCAAGTATGAAGATGTGTTTGATGAGCCTGAGTCTCCATCAGTCTTAGTGACGCTGAGGCTGACCTCTGAACTCCCAAAGCTTCGCTCCCAAAATCCAGCCATCTGCATCAAAATGGATCATTAAAAGCCGTGGATCAGAAGTCCCAGGTCTCCGGATCTGAGTCTTGACTCTGCCACTTGTGTAGTAGTATGATCTTGAGAAGTCACTTATATGTTCTGAGTCTCATTCAGCTTCTTCATTTTGTAAAACAAGATCAAGACTGCCTGCCAGGCAAACTCAGAAGATTGTCCGCAGGATCAAAGGAGAATTATGTATTAAGGCCATGAGAACATAATAATGATGGGATGGGAGTGGAGGAGAAAGAACTCCACTTGGTAACTATTTTCCCTGTCTTAGTTACCAGAGGAGGTGGGGGGAGGATTTTTTAAAAAGCTACATAAATATCATTTTTATGCTAGGAATTTCAGGCCTTGATCTGAAGATGTCTTGAATAATAATAAAAAAGTGGCGCTGGTCTAGTTGTATTAGTTAAATGTTTTTGGGGGGCAGGTCTTTTTAAATTCCAAATGAAAACTTTACACAAACCTTCAACATACAAAACAGAAAAAACAGAAAGTCATTTTTAGTATAAAGGTTTATTTTTTCAAATAATATATAATATGTATTATATGTATGAAATCAGCACATGGGACTAATAAAGGTTTTCTGATTAACACAAAATTAGAATCTTACATCAATTTCAACCCCCAATTGTATATATTTTTAACTTTGGTTGCATGGTGCCAAGACAATTCTGATTCATGTAAGTAAACAGTTAAAAATGGTGTTTTTGTTTTTGTTTTTTAGCTTGAATTCTCTGCAAAATCTTTACATAAACAGAAAATAGAAAAAGGTGAACTCTGGTGTCTGAGCACAAAAAAGTTAATTGACAGTACTAGTTAATGCATAGAGGAAGAAAATAGGCTGAATTTGGTGTAGGAGTACATTGCATGAATATAAGTATCTTTTTATGAAAGTGTTTGAAATAATGAAAAATATTTTAATAGCCTTGTTTGGATCAAATATTTGTGGAACCTCTGAAAAGCTCTCTGGAACCTTAAATGTCTACAGAATTGTGTGTGAAGCTGGCCACACGCCTTGAACACAGGATACTGTTCTCAGTACTGTTTGTGGTTTATTTCTTAATCCTTATAACCACTGCATGAGGTAGGTAAAGACCCCGAGACACACAAAGATCGAGTCATTTTCCATGGTGCACACAGTTGGTAAATAGTTAAGGCAAGATTCAATCCCAGGTAGTTTGACCACACAGTGTTTAATCATAGAGGAGGAGACTAGATTCACGGTCTATGTCGTTGACTTAACAACCAGGTTGTTTCAGTTTTCCCACCTACTAAATACAGATCACCTGCGAAGCTTAGTTAGAACACTGTCTGAAAACACTGGCATTTAGTAGGTGTTTTAATAGATGTTTGCTGACCTTGAATTTACCCTATGACTTACTCCTCCTCACAAAACCATCTATATATGTATGAGTGAAAGTCAAGAAATTCATGAGGTGATGGGGGACGTCAAATATATGGTAATGGAAAGAGAGCTGATTCTGGGTGGTGAGTACATAATGTGATATACAGACAATGTAATGTAGAATTGTACACCTGGAAACAATGTAATTGTTATCAACCAATGTCACCCCAATATATTTAACAATTGAAATAAAAAACAAAGAAATTAATGGGATGGCGGCAGGGATTATTGGCAAGGTGAGAGTACTAGAGCTCACAGTTGGACTGTGTGACTTACTATTAGTATATACGCCAATTTTCAGCCTATTTGCATCCATAGTCTTTCAGATATTGCCAAAGAAGCACGTCAAATGTGAAGAAAACCCCAAGTATGGGTAAAGTGGTATTTTGCACCATCATTAAGTTACTCACAAAACAAGGGGAAACATCTCAAATGATTTTGGAAGGGAATTTAGCAGTTAACAGAAACTGTTGCCCTGGGAAATCCATGGTTTACAAGAGGCGCAACTTTTTCAAGCAAGGCAAGGGAGTCAATTAAGACAACTTCTGTCTGCGATGCCCTGTTGAGGCCACTTCTTCAGACATTGTCAAAAAAGTTGAAAATTTGTAGTGGAAGATGAAATAAAAACCAGCTTGCAGAAATGGTTGGAGTATCCCCTACAACCATTTTGAATATTCTCCATCAACATCTAATGTCAGAAATCAGTGCAAGATGGGTACTGAGAATTCTAACATCACTTCAAAAACAGTGCATCGAGTGTTCATGGCAGTTTTCAGACCTTGGCAGAGACAACAAAGATAAAGCTTTAAACTGAATTGTCATGACAACGTGCCCGTGCACAAGAGCAATGTTGCGTGGGCTACTCTTCATGACTGTGGCTTCCAAACGTTAAACCACCTTCCCTACAGTCCCGACCTGGCTCTGTGTGATTATTATTTATTCTCAAATATGAAAAAAACAGCTTCAAGGGAAGAAATCACAGATGACAAAGAGGTTAACACTGCAAGTTGAAACCAAAAACAAAACTTGTTTTTCAAGGCCATAAGTAAACTTGTTGAAAGATTTGAAAAGTCTATTAGTGTTAAGGGTAACTATATTGAAAAGGGAAAATAATAAATAGGGTGTTGCGTTGTTTTTTTTTACCCTTCTTCCCCTTCCTTCCACAAATTTCTTAGCCCTCTTAGTGATTAATTAATACAGGGCATGGCTAACTACAGCCACAGGCCAATCCACACCCCGCCAGCTGTTCTTGTAAATAAAGTTTTATTATAACACACCGACTTGTATTTGCTTATATATCGTCTGTGTAGTTGTAACAGAGATTGCACGACTCACGAAGTCTAAAATATTCACTATCTGCCCCTTTGCAGGAGAAGTTCTGTCAGCTCTAGATTTAATACAATAACTGTGTTTTCTGACAACTTCCCATAACATGGACCCAACCCATCGAAGACAGTGATTCAGGTGTGTGTTTAGAGGAGAAAGCAAGGTTGAGGTACCACCAATGAGCTTGTTTGAAATCAGAACTGTGAGGCTGCTGTGAGTGCGATAAATTCTCTCCCTGTCACCATTGTCACCCTGTTCAGTCTACTGACAAATATGGCTTTGCATTAAGATTTTTTAGTCTGCCCTGTACACCATAAAACATGGCCATATTTATTAGGAGGAATTTTTTTGTAAGTTCAGATTAAGAAACTCATGCTACTGACGACTCAGAAATGATTTAATACTTTAATAATGGTTTCCAAAATTCAGAAATAATATTTTTAAAAGATTTATGTTTTTGACAGAGACAGAGACAGAGACAAGGGGGAGGGCCCAGAGCAGTCTCCATAGATGAACTTTATTAGTTTTTGACCTGGTTTCATTTCACACGGGTGGACAGGGGATGCGCAGGGCAGGAACTGGGCTGGGAGCCTCCTGCATGGGAGGCATGCCCCCTCGAACCAGGGGCCAAACCAGGGTCGAGAACCAAAGTGGGCGCTTCCTGCATGAGAAGCTCACCCCAGTCCAGCATATGGGTCCTCAAGGGCCAGAGTCGGGATTTAATCCTAAGTCCCTGGGGCTGCAAAGCAAGTGCTTAACCCGCTGGGCCATCTTCGCTTCCCTGAATTGTTTTTTTAGTCTCCATCATGAATGAAAATCAAACAAAAGAAATAGTATTAAGTTGGGTGCTACTTCAGTTAGGTAAAGTAATTATTTCCTTTTGTGTTAAAATTATAGTTTTTCTTTCCCTTAGAATTTCTTTGCTTTCAATTGAGAAATAAATAATTTGAGGGAGGTAGAAAAGCAGTACAGGTACAAAATGTCATTCTGTCAAGTGGGCCAAGCTCATGTAGTTAACAAATTCCATGATTGTATCAGTCATATCATGTTGACAGTTTCATGCCTAGTCCTCCATTTCGATAACACATTTGAAACTTACTAGAAAGTGGACATTAGCAGAATAGACTCCAGCTTCAAAAAGCTCAATTATCATTCCCTCCCCCCACCCTTATGACTTCAGTAAACTCTTTTTGTGGGTGATTTTTTTTTTACATATAGAAATATGGGATATAACAGGAAGGTGTAAGTATACAAGGGCTGTCTGAAAAAATTCAGCCATTGTCAATATAACGAGAACAGGTACAGGGCTGGATACTTTCTGGACAGCCCTTGTACATGGCAACAACCAAAAACTTGAGTAGAAATTCTAGTCATTCATTCATTCAACAGATAGATATTGAACATCACTGATGTGTCAGGCATGGCACTAGTCACTGGTTATAAATGACATCCAAAATAGACATGGTAGATTCTCTGATAGAGAGAGAGAAGACAAAAATTCATGGAGCTGTGTCAGGAGAGAAGAACAAGTTAAGGTTTTACATTTTTTTTTTTTAAGATTAATTTTATTGTTTGAGAGAAGGTAAGAAAGAGAGAGAAAGAGAGAGAGAAGGGTGGAGGGCCCAGAGCAGTCTCCATAGTTGCATGTCATTAGTTGTGACTTGGTTTTATTGTACACAGGTGGATGTGGGGCCCCTCGGGGCAGGACCCGAATTGGGGGCAGCCCACATGGGAGATGAGAACATTTGCTGCTGAGCCTCCTTGGTGGTTCGCAGTTGAGCTGCAGTTCAGCTTACGGGTTTGCACGGGTGGCCGGGATGGGAGTCAAAGCCCAGACCTTGCTATTGCGAGGTAAGCGCCCCACTGCTGAGCTAGCTCAACATCCAGGGTTTTATATATGTATTTTAAATGAGACATATAATTTCACCTATTAAAAAAGAAACTAATGCAAGGAAGCTTGTCTGGATGGACTTTTGATGTCTTTTTTTCAGGGTCATCATTTCCCATCTATTTATCTTTGAAATCTCTAGCTAAGGGAGAGGTAGTAATTGTGTAACATGGCATCCTCTTTTGTGGATAATTATATGAGTTTAATGTTACGAGAATAAAACCATTTAGAGAGAGGAGAAAATTTTACTCTTTTCAGCCTGGAATTTTTAGTAGATAAAGATAAAACTTTTCAAGCTGCCTTCAATACATTGTCTTCTCTGTAGGGCATCAAATAACTCTCCTTTTTCCCTTCTACAAAAGATTCATGTATTAATTTATCACACTAAATAAAAATATTTTTGTAAACCTTGCAAATTGCATCCCTGAGAAACCACAGCAATCAAAAGAAAGTAATTAATGCAGGATTAATCATACATATGTTATCTATCTTACTTTCTAAGAAGCCATGCCATATGCCAATTTATGATACTACCTTAGTAAACATAACAAAAAATTCCAACATGTGAAATATTAGTGTTTTTCAGATGATCATTTATGACACTTTCATAAGAGCATGGTCTCGGGGACACTGGGATGACTCAGCGGGTTAAGCGCTCGCTTTGCAACCCCGGAGCCCAAGGATCAAATCCCAGCCCCAGCCCAGGCGGACCCATATGTTGAATAGGGATGTGCCCCCAGTTCAGTTCTTGCCCGGGCCTATGTGGGAGGCTCCCGGCCCAGTTCCTGCCCTGCACAGCCCTGTGCCCATCTGTGGAGTGAAACTATATGGAAAACTAATGCTGTCAACTATGGAGACTGCTCTAGGCCCTCCCCCCTTCTCGCTGTCTGTCTATCTCTCTGTCAAAAAACAATAAAAAAATAATTCTTAAAAAAAAAAAAAAGAATATGATCTCATCAGGTATTCTAGACCAGCTTGAAATTTAGGGGATTCTGAATAGAACTGATAAAAAAAATAACAAGGATAATTATTAGAATGAAAGCCAGTCAGTTCTAAACAGGTGGATAGAAAAGAGAGGTCAGGATTTAATGACCTTTTAGAGCCAAGAAGAGAACTTACTCTGCTCTGAAGAGCTTGGTTGTGAAACATTAGATGACAGCACATAGCCCTTAATGTCACTAACCATCAAATAGGATCGATACAGAACTGTGGAAGGTAGAGTTTCAAGTTCTAAAGTTTCCCCCTGCAATTTCACTGGTAAATGGAAAAGCCTAGGTTGATTACCTAGAAGATTAAACTGCTATTACTGTTAAACGGTTATGCGGAACACATTATATGTTCTTTGTAAGTGAGCCTTTTTGGGGACAACCTGTGTGATGCCTGGAAAGAGTCGTCTTATTCACTACAAACTCAGTGTGACCTTCAACCAGTCACTGAACCTCTTTAGCCATCAGCTGTCTCATCAGTAAAATAAAAACCAAAAAATATCATGATCTCCTTTTCTTACTTGACTAGATTTACTTTCTTTTGAAGCCAAAAGAAAATATTCTGTTATTTGGGTAGCACGATACTGTTGCATGAATCACCATCTTTTGTTTTAAAGGAGGTATCATGTAATGATGATGTGGTCAATGCAGTGTGCTCAGTGTTGTGCCACGTCACGCTGAGTGACCCACCCATACTCTTGGGACTCACCCAAGGGACATCTACACCCTAAGGAATGCTGCAGGGATGGGAAAGGGTTGCTGATGTACTATCTCTTTTTGGTTCTACTTGGTCTCATATAAAAGCAAGTCTGCCATTCTTTGTCTTGAGATTTTAAGATATGATTAGAAAAATGGAACTCTTGTGAGTAGAACAAGGTAACAACTGTATTTTTCCATCTATCAGACTCCCCCTACATTTCTAACCCAACATTAGAAATCAATAAACTCTTCTGTATTTTTGGTCTAACCATTTTAGACAAAAGTGTCATCTTATACAAGGACAAATATGGTAGGTAGGCATCAGTTAACTGAGATTTTCTTGTATGCAATTCTATACACTGAAAATACTTTGGTGCTTACAAACAATTATAAATACAACTGGTCCTTGGAATGTCTCATAGACACCGAAAGCGTCTGCAACTGAATTGGTTCCTGCTCTCCCTCATAATAAATACCATTGTCTCTTTCATTGCCAAAGCCAGAAACCTTGGAGTTATTTTAGATTTTTTTCTTATTTAACTTTCATGTATATATAAACAAGCATCTTGTAAATTGAATTTTCTTAATTTATTGTACAGCCATACATTCCATTCTCTTTGTTTTGCCTTTGTCTTGATGCTGGTCCCCATAATTTATTTTTTTCACACCAGAAATACTATCATAACTTTCTAACTGGTCACCTTTGTTGAGAACTAGCTCTTATAAATTTATCCTCTTTAGTGATGGCAGACGAACATTCCTATATTAGAGAACTGGCCACATTAAATTTTCCTTGTTAAGAATTTGTTAATGCTCCCTAGAGCTTTCAAGTTATAGCATCTTAGCACGTAAGACTGTTATTCTGCAGCCTCATGTCAACCAATCTTCATTAACCCACATGTGCTTTATACTGTCTCTATCATACTGTTTGATGCCTCCACATTTTCACACATGATGCCAATACAGCCTAGAAAATTCTTTCTCCATTAAATGCCTGGTTAACTGTGTTCATTCTTCAACCTTCAGCTCGATTGCTATCTCTTTCCAAGAACCTTCCTGATGCCTTTTTATCTAAATGTCCTTTCTCTTGGCTCTGGCAATGCCCTGTGTATGAAACTATTTCTGTATTTATTAATTCTGAGTACTCCTAATCTTGTTTTCTGTGAACCCCTAGATTCTAACAGTGACTGTTACCTAACCTGAATGAATAAATTAGCACAATCTAGTATGGCAGCCATGCCAGAAGCGAGGATAAAAGCCAGACAGTGCCTAAGTTGAAGGAAGCAAAGGAGGCCAAACTAGGAAGTCCTACTGTTAGAGTTAAGAAGGCAAAAGAAAAGAAATTGAAAAAGAGTGAGAGGCACGGAGACCAAAAGAAGTTTAGGATAAATCTTACTTCGTGTTTCAGCCAAGGATTGGCACATCCATCAGCCTATGGGTGCCTCCTTAAAGTTACAAGATTGCAGCAGACACTATTGTATTTTGCAGAGTTTGAATAAAATTTGGGGGAACGCAATTCAGCCCATTCTACCCTCCCTCACTCTGTTCTGGTGAAACGGGTCTTCTGTATGTTTTTCAAACACACACTTGCCTTAAAAAAAAAAAAAAGAAGCTAATGACAACCATAATGAGATTCATCATGAAAAAAACATCATAGTGATAGACAAATCTTAGAAGCAACCAGGGAAAAAAATAGATTATATAGAGGGTAGCAAGGTAAGAATGGAGGAATACTTCCCATTAGAAATTATGCAAGCTGAAAGAGACTAGTGAGACATCGTTACACTACTGAAATACAAAATGTGTCTACTGAGAGTTCTTTATACAGTAGAAATATCCTTTCACAAGTAAGCCAAACAAAGATTTTCAGACAAACAAAAGGAAAAAAGATTCATTATCAGCAAATGTTCACATCAACAGCTATTAAAAGAAATTCTTTAGGCAGATGAAAAATAATAATAGGTCAAATTTTGGGTCCACATAGAGAAATGAGGAGTGCCAGAAATTGATAATATATGAGTAAATATAAAACACATTTTTTTTTCCAGTCATTTTCCAACCTCTTTAAAATATGGTCCACTATACAAAGTTAAAAAAAAAAGTAGTGAGTTCTGGACTTTATGTCATAAATAGAAATGAAATAAATAGCAACAAAGCACAAAGAACGAAGAGAGAAATGCTATGTAATGTTGTAAGAGTTTTACATCATGCACAAAGTGGTACAATAATACTTGAAAGTAAACTGTGGTAGGTTAAAAATGTATACTGAAAACCCCATAGCAACAACTAAAATATAAAAAGAGTTACAGCTAATAAGCCAGTAGTGAAAATAAAACACAATAATAAAAATACTTGCCTAATACACAAAAAGACAGGAGTAAACAAAGAAAAGATAAATAAATAGAAATCAAATAACAATGTGGGAGATTTAAAACCAACAATATTAGTAACTACATTAAATGGAAAGGACTAGACACTTGAATTAAAACCAGATATTGTTAGATTAGTTTAAAAGGCAATAGTTAACAATATGTTGCTCCAAAATATCTTAACAAATAGCAATAAAAAATAAAAGGATGGCAAAATATATACCATGAAAATCCTAATCAAAGGAAAGTTGGAGCGGCTATATCAATACCTGACATTTTGTGGTACCAACAATTATAGTTGGAAATTTTCACACTTCATTCTCAGTAATTGATAGCAAAAATAGGAATTAAATTAGTGAGGGTATAGAAAATTGGAACAACACCATGAGCTAACTTGACCTAATTAACAAAGAACCCTTCATTCAACAACAGTAGAACATAACATTCTTTTCACAGGCACACAAATAAATTAAATAAAATAGACATTATTATGAACCATAAAACAACTCTCAATAAATTTAAAGGAATTAATATTATACAAAGTAAGTTCTCTGACTGTAAGTGAATTGAACTAAAACTCAATAACAAGAATATATATGCAAAAATCTTCAGTTATTTGGAAATTGACTCATGAATCAAAAAGGAAGTCATAAGAGATATTAGAAAATGTGGATCTGAATGAAAATAAAAACACAATATATCAAAATTTGTGGAAAGCAACTAAAAGAGTACTTAGAGAGAAATTTATATTAGGTGGTTATGTTAGAAAACAAGGATAATTTTACATACTGATGATCTCAGCTTCCACTTTAGGAAACTAAAAAAAGAAGAGAAAATTAAACCTGAAGTAAGAAGAAAAAAAATTAAAAGGAAGAAATAAAAATAAAAGCTACCCTAAGCACACACTTACTATGACCTAAGCATCGTCTTAATTGCTTTATGCCCAGTATCTTTTCTGATCTGTTCACCACCTTATGGGTTAAGTGTGATTATTACCCCATATATTTTATAGTTGACATTCAATATTATATTAGTTTCAGGTGTACATCAGAGTGGTTACACATTTACATAACTTATAAAGTGATTTCCCTGATAAATGTAGTACCTCCTTGACACCATATATGGTTATTTATTATAATATTATTAACTATATTCCCTATGCTGTACTTTACATCCCTGTGACTATTTCATAACTGCCAGTTTATACTTCTTAACTTCTTTACTTATCCCATTTTTCAAATAAGGAAATTAAACCTTGCTGAGGTTCACTAAGTTTCCCAAGTTCATGTAGTTAGTTAAGAGTCAGGGTGGTGGTTTGAACTTAGATCTCCATGCAACCTCCTGCATATATATATATATTTAATTTATTTTTATTGTTTTTGACAGACACAGAGACAGAGAGAGACAGAGAGAAGGAGGAGGGCCCAGGCAGTCTCCAGAGTTGTACATCATCAGTTTTCAACATGGTTTCGTTCCACACAGGTGGGTGGGGGCTGCGCAGGGCAGGAACTGGGCTGGGGGCCTCCTGCATGGGAGGCAAGCCCCTTTGAACCAGGGGCTGAACCAGGGGGTGAGAACTGAACTGGGGGCCTCCTGCATGGGAAGTCCACCCCAGTTCAGCATATGGGTCCGCGTGGGTCAGGGCCAGGATTCAATCCTCAGTCCCTGGTGCTTCAGAGCAAGCGCTTAACCTGCTGAGCCCTCCTGGCTTACCCAACCTCTTGCAGATTTAATTGAGCATATTTATGCTGTTAAACATATTTTATTATCTTCAAGTTTGATATTTTTCTATTGTATATATACATATTTATGTATGAGTATGCCTACTATATTGTATTCTCACAGTCAGTTGATGATTTAATGCACAATTCAATGAATTTTTGCAATATTTTCATCAGTTCTGCTAGTCACTGGCCGCTATGACTGCTCTTCATCAGTGACACGTTCTCTCCCCTCAGAAAAACATTAAATCCACTGTACACTGTTGTTTTCTTCACAGTATTATCCCTATCAACTTTGACTCACATGTCCCTAATTTCACTTCCACTCTTGTCAATTATAACAAGAAATTTAATGTGTGTTCATTGCTCTAATTCAAGCTTTGACATTCTTGTGACAGCACACAAAAACACACAACAATAATGATCACCACTCAGCAACACACCACCACACATCAACATGAACACAGCTGTGAGACATTGATACACCAAGATTATGAAACCTTACTGAGTTGTTTGTATGGGCTGCCAAGTGTAAGCACATGAGGGCAAGTTTGCAAACTTAATTGTCAAGCCTCATAGAAAACTTTATCTGTATGTATTTTATGTCTGTAATGTGTATGTATGTATGCAATATATTATATGATAAATATCAAACTTTATATGTATATACACAGTGTATGTGTATATATAATGTGCATATAATGTGTATATATAATGTTCATATATATGTGTACAGACACATACTGATTCCTTATTAACCTAGAAGCAGAAGGTCCTATTTTCTAGCCTGTGGGAGAACAGTGCAGAGATCAGCTATTGCTATCGTGTGTGTGTTCAGTTTTCTAATTGTTTCAAGTTAGTCTTATTACTCCATTTGGCCAAAAATAGAAACTTGATTTATTTTTAATGTTATTTATTTTTTTATATAAAAAATAAATTTTTATTTTTTTAATATATTTTATATATTTTTATATAAAAAATAAATTGGAGAGGATAAAAATAAAAGTTGGAAGATCAGTTGAAACCTATTATTGTGGTCTTAGCTGTTTATGGCCTTGATACAAATGGCGATATATATGATGGCAAAAGGTAGAAGAAGTTGAGAGACATTTGAGAAATGAGTTGAACAGATCAAGGGGTCAAGGTCCTAAAGTTATTTATAGAAGACTTTTTATAGATTTAGATTATCCAACTACGTACTTCTGAATCCCGTTACAGTGTATGACCCAGCCTGTAGTTAATCTCTTGCCCACAAGGATACATGGATGAGATCCCTAAATCCAGGACTCACACCCATTAGACAGACAATCTGATAGTTGCTGGGAATCTTAGAAGAATGGAGTCAGAAATTCTCAGAACATGAGGAGCAAAAGATTGCATTTCAGGGCCCAGTGGCTTGGCGATTTGGATCTGGAAATTCCTGTCAAACCTGTGGTGACAGGAAGGGAAGAGGAAGTCGTGTGTTTAGGCCCCATGGACTGTCTCCTTCTGACATCTGCTATGTTCGCAGCTACTCAGGCACCAAGTCCCTGCTAATCTGCATTATGCAGAAAGCTTGGCATCATCCAGCCTTTCCCAGGACTGGGGCAAATTTTTCTTATTTGCACCCTCCGTGTTTTTCTTAACACCATCTATCGAGATTTGGATGCCATAGTTACCTTAATGCAGACCTACTTGTCATAGCATATGAAACACCCAGATCAGAACATCTTTTGGGATACCACAAGGTAGAAAGATTTCTTATGCTTAACACAACTCTTACTTCACCTTCAAGAAAAATAAAACATTGGATTTGGCCCTATAGTAAAGGAGGGTGTGTGTGTATGTGTGCATGTGTATCCATATGTGTATGCACATCGTATGTGTACATGATTGTGTGGGCATGTGTGTTAGACTGATGAAGAAGAAACTTAGCACCCAAAACTGTCCAGCAAAACTCACCGATATATGAGTCTTACTAAAACCTTTGCGGACATGCCTTACAGAAAGGCCAAACCATTTTAAATGGCTGATGTCAGATCTTTTCTGAGTGAGTGAAGGAAGGAAAATGTGGGGTTTGTCCTTTGATACAAGGGATGGAGTCAGACACAAGAGAGAAAGGAGGTAGATGGCTCCATGACTTTATCAAGGGTTTCCGTCCTCAGCTGAAACTCACCACGGGCAGAGAGAAAAGACAAGCAAAGCATTTTTGTCATGCGTTGTTGTGAATGCATGTTTTTATTATGTTTTATAAAAACACATCTCTCGTATAAAGCAAATTCTTCCCAGTTGATATGTATGTTTGTATTAACAAATATTTCTCAATGCAGAAATCTGGGGAAATGACATAAAGAAGATCTCTCCAAAGAGAAGTCTTTAGAGAGAGGGAGTAACAGAAGCAATTCATTAGAATATAGTGACTTCAGGGAAGGAATCAGGTCTTATGTAGTCAGTTAATCCCCAACATACTCATCCCTATGCCTGCATGTGGTAGGTGTTCAGAAAATATTTATTAAATGAAAGCCAGAAGTTTGGGGAATAAAAACATTCCATGGACAAATGAGTTTGAAAATGCTATATACAGCATCCCCTTCTATAGATTCAGAAAACATATTAACCTATTAGACTCTTAGAAGACCTACAGTTAAAAAAAAAACAACGATTTGTTTTTTGAGTAAACTTGTTTTTCTCTAGTACCTTCGACTGTGAACTTTTTTTGAGAGAATACTTATTAGCATCCTGAAGGATTACTGTCATAACCCAATACATCTTTGAGGTAGCAAAGCTGATCAGAAAGATGAGAATTTGAAAAGATGACTGACAGTAACATTACATCGCACCCTTATTAAATTAAATCTGCACCACAAAAACATTGTGTGTATTTAAACGAAACTGGTTTATTGAACTGAACTTGGGGCTGAACTTGGTAGGTTACATGTAGAAAGCAATTTTTATTTTGCTTCTGCCTCTTCAAACCTGATATTTTGACTCCTCAACCCCAACTTCTATGTTCCACTAACCGATAAAACTGGGCATGTCTCCATTGGCTTTTCTGATTATCAACAGGTAGAAAATGAAAAAAAAAAAAAAAAAAAGAAAAAAAGTTTTTAAGGTAGTATAAAATTTAATGCAATGGAAAGCCTATTTCATATAAACGTCAGCTCTTTCTCCTCTCACAGCTCTATTATCGCTTGGGATGGAAATCCAGAACAGGAGGAGGGGCAGGTTGGTTTCCTCATGTTCTCTCTATCTCTTCCCCTTTCTTAGCTGTGATTTCTGGCCTCCCTAGAGATAGGGGGCCATGTAGTGACAATCCTAACTGATTTTTCTCTCATGGGCATTTTGGTGAGGACTTTTTTTTTTCTTTTTGACAATACCTCCATTGGCCTACATCATGAGACTTCTAATAACCAGCTCTCTGACTCCTGGTGTGTTGTCTCAGGCTAGCCACTTGTAAGTTTTGTATTCTCTTGGCTTCTACTAAGTTATACATACCTACTAATGGGGTCATGTCACCTTTCTAAACAATATCTCTCATAAGGACCCAGCCTACCTTTCTTACATAATGTCCTGTGAGTCCCCCAAATTCTGGAAGTGCTGTTTATTCCCGATATTCCTCAGTGTTAGACATTAGGAAAACATAGTCCAGGCCACAGTCCCTAAGTTTTCAAGTATGAGTCAGCCATTAGTCCCTTTGTCCCTTTGTGGAGTCCGGAAGACATACATCACATTCTCCAAGTGCTTCCACAGATGGATTTCTCTATTGATTTGTGTTAAGGAAGAAACACATCTTCCTTGGGGGGGAGAATGAGGAAACCTAATAAACTGGTAACACCGTCCAAAGAAATCCTCAGTGATAGCTTCTTCTTTTTTTTGAATTTTTTTTTAAGATTTTATTTTATTCTTTGAGAGAAGGTGAGAGACAGAGAAAGAGCTAGAGATAGACAGAGAGAAGAGGTGAGGGCTCAGAGCAGTCTCCATAGTTATACATCATTAGTTGTGACATGGTTTCATTCCACATAGGTGGATGTGGGACCATGTGGGGTGGGAACCAAGCCAGGAGCCTCCACTTGGGAGGTGAAAAACTTTGCTACTGAGACATCCCAGCAGTTACCAGTTGTGTCACAGTTCAGCATATAGGTTTGCATGGGCTGAGGTCAGGAATCAAACCCCGGACCTTGTGATTGTGAGGCAAGTTCTCAACTGCTGAGCTTATCTCAGCATCCAACCAGCTTCTTTAAAGTCACCCTTGATCAGTTAGAGTTCACCAATGTGATAACATGGGTAGAACTATCTCCAGAACCTCTTAGTGGACCCCTCATAGGTAAGCTTTAGAATGTGGAACTTCTTGGTACCAGTTCTATTGGGCCTCTTCAGAAACACCTGGACAGGAGGAAATGCCCCATTTAACTTCCCATTGCACATGACTTAATATACTCAATCCACACTAACATCTTTCATGAGAAATAAAGTAACAGGAACCAAAGCTGAAATGAGAACTAGCCAGCAATATCACTAGTCAGACTTAATCATGTCTAGTTTTATGCACCAATTATTAGTTTTATATGGTGCATTTTATGGCCATTAAAACGTGGATAGAGATTGAATTTCCCTTGAGAAGAGCTCATTTTGCCCTACTGCCCAGTTCATGTCATCAGACAACAAATTAATCTCTGTAAACACTTATTTATACTTAGGCTTGTGCTTATCCTTTGGCTTTTGTTGGGTTTGACCTTTACAACAATACCCTTGTTTGCCCATCGGACCTATTGTCACTGGTTTCTACTGAGCCCAAAGGCATTAGGGTTATCAGCAATGATGCTAAAGTTCAGAGTCCAGTTTAAAAAAGAAAGAAAGAAAGAAAAATCAGTCCACATTGAATATCAATTCTCTGACTTATATTTAGGGATTGATTAGCTGTGCATTTGATCAAGTCAAAACTCACCCAATTTTCTGGAAATCTTAAACTTTTCCACGATACTCTACTCTTCCCTCTCAATTGTGATTGGGTTCTGGGGAATATTTAAAAATTCCAGGGATGCCAGGATAGCTCAAGAGTTGAGCACTTGCCTCTCAATTTTAAGGTCCGGGGATCGATTCCATCCCAGGTCCATGCAAACCCATATGCTAAACTGCGAGGCAACTGGTAATCACTGGGATGACTCGGTGGAGAAGGTTCTCGCCTCCCATGAGGAAGACCTCCAGTTAGGTTCCCGTTCTATGGAGCCCCACACCCACCTGTGTGGAATGAAACCATGTCACAACTAATGATGTACAACTATGGAGACTGCTCTGCCCCACCCCTACCTTCTCACAAACAATAAAATAAATCTTAAAAAAAGATTTGCAAAACTCAGTCTGCATCGCCCTCGAATTAAATCAGAATCTTCGGGTTAGAACCCAGGTATCAATGTTTTTAAAACTCCCAGGTATTTCAATGTGTAGCCAAGGTGGAGCGTCACTGCTAACACACTTGCTCTTACTCTTATATGGGGCTCCTGCCCATCTATAACAGAGCACATAGTTAAAACCTTTATGAAATTCCATCGTCTCTCCAAGTCTAAGAGATGGAAAGTATATCTTTAGGTGACGGCATATGTTCAGCTTTGCTTGCTCAGTACCCCTTTAAAAGTCGATTAGGCTTTATTATTCAAAAGTCAAGTGTTCTAATGACAAAATTTGAACTGTTCACTTCCTCTTCAAAACTCAGCTGTTGAGGCCACAGTGGCCTATTTCTTTCCATGACAGGTAAGCTGGTGGCTTTGAAGGGGGCCTGGCTTCCCAGTGTGTTCACAGGCTCACTCACTGGTTTTCCCTGCCTGGCCTCTCTATAGGCAGAGTTCTGGTCACCTGCTCCTGACCAAGTTTAGAGAAATCTTTCAAACTTTAGCCTCTTCCCTTCCATTTGCAAACACAGGCAACACCAATTTACTCCAAAGAGCCTTATTGGATCTGAACGGCTCAAACAATCCCTTAACCCCTGGATTGTTGAAAAGGTTATTTGGTTTCTTTCTTCCATTCCCTGCCAACTCATTCTGCACGCCCCCTCCCAAGCGTGTGTTCTGTTCTTTCACTTTAAAAAGCAAAACAGAGTGTGACTACACATCTATTCTCCAAAGATCGCAGCTCCTCAAGGCCGAGAGCCAGATGACTGATTTGTTTTCCAGCTAGAACAGTACATATGGAGAAAGTCACCAACCCAAGGCCACTTTGCTTTTTGACCTTCCTGGGGCTGAATGTACAGCTAGTCAACAGAGGAGCTGAAAATAGAACCCAGGACTTTCAAATCATTGTTCTGCTCACTGGGCTGTGCTTCCTCCTGTAAGGACTTGGTTAAACAATGTCCTGTTTTGCAAAATCAGAGATCATAATGTACATCTGAGAAACTGGACGAGGAAGAAACATAAGCCTCCCCCCACCTCCCCTGGGGAGAAATGGAGCTGCAGCATAAAAGGAGTGTGAGTTCATTTCTAACACTGCAACCGAAGGTTGGATGCACTCAGAAAACGCGTGCTGAATCATAGACCTTGTAAAGTGTGGTGTTTTGAACACGGAGTTCCTGCCGAGTGCCAAGAATGTATTTTCTTGACAACCTGCGGAAAGGAAAATTAGAACGTTAGAAAGGTTTTCACAAAAATGACAAGGCCTGTCTATACCGATGGGCAGGGACCTGGAATCTGAGGGTGACCTTTCAGCATAGGGCAGGAAGTGACGTGGGGAGGAACCAGAGGTTTGGAACACTGCGATTCTTCACTCAGGTCTGTGTGTGGCCAATGGAGAGGGCAGACAGCAAACCTGAATAGGGTTGGCTGTGATGACACTCCCGGGGGGCTCTCAGGAAGAGTTCAGAACTCTCTTGTCTGTGCCACCATTCTGCAAAGGGCTTACTTCTCTTTCAGGGGTCATCACACTGCATTGTGGTCAGTGAGTTCCACGACGGCAGGAGCTGTCTGGTTCTCACCATTGGTCCCAGGAGGCAGCAGAACAGAACCTAGAATCAGACGTTCTGAATTTGAGGCCTGGCTGTGTAATCTTTCAGCTGCGAAACTTTGGACAAGGGACTTCCCTCTTGTGTCTCGATTTCCTCATTTGTCAAACAGAGGTAGTAATCATAGTTTTTTCCTCCAGCAGTCGTTATAAAATATCAGATTAGTTGGTACTTATGAAGTTCTCAGAATGGTAGTACTTGGTAATAACAGGCATTCTTTAAGTGTTAGTTATGAGAGGTCATCGATACATAATTTATGAATGGCTAGAGCACCTCATTAGCAGTATAGGATACTTAGACTATGCCAGGTGACTTTGATAAGTACTTCGCATGGATTACCCCATTTAATTCTAAAAA
The DNA here is from genome assembly GCA_004027555.1 of Craseonycteris thonglongyai. Lineage (NCBI taxonomy): Eukaryota > Metazoa > Chordata > Mammalia > Chiroptera > Craseonycteridae > Craseonycteris > Craseonycteris thonglongyai. Next base: position 30,374 of record PVKE010003172.1, read on the forward strand.
TGGGTTCATGAAATATCTACTCATATTTCTCCATACTGCAAATGAGACACTAAGATACAGAAAGGTTGAGAAACTTACGCAAGGCCATGTAGCTGGTGAGAGACAAAGAAATGATTTGAAGCCATATGGTTTGATACCACATCTTTCATCTTAGTATTTTTCTAAGAAGAATACTAAGGTAAAAAACTGCTTTATGTTGTTCTTCTGAGGCTCAAATACAATCAGCTATTGATACTAGGAAAGTAGTAACAAAATACACCTGCGTGAGATGATGGTGATGACTCATGAGCACATGAGAAATCCTATCCTTATTAGCCTTCTTTAGCATATCAAAAGCTGTTAAAAACACTAATTAGCCTGAGGAACCAAAGAACAAGTCAAACGAGTCATTTTGACGTAAGAAATGCAATTTGATATGCAAGGTCCACTACTCAAGACAACAGCCATTGGCTAAACTAACAAAAGAGCCCGTGGAGAACAGAAGTACTGATGTTTTGCTTGTTTCTTTACCAAAATATATTTAGTTATGATGTGTTTTTCTTGTTTATACATTTTATCTCTGAACAGTTTTCCCGGCCATAAACATGAGAAGACATATGAGGTGTTTTTGTCTTCTTGGAAGTTTTTGGAGTGTTCTGGTGTTGTGGGAAGCAAATAAAACTTGGGGTTGGGAGATGAGGTTTCTAACTCTGGCTTTATTGTAAAGTCATTCCCTGGACAACCTGAAGCACGGCCGCCGGCCTTCCTGGCCTGCAGGTTTCTCTAAAAACAGACCATGGATTATAAAACTCCTAGTACCTTAAAAAATATTTGATTTGTCTCCTGGGAATTTTTATATATCATCCCCATCCCTACCCTTACACATATATTCCAACAGTTTTGGAATCAGATTATTTCACCAGTAAAACACACATTAAATTTAATCTTTTTCTTCCTTCTCCTTCTTCTTCTTTTTGCCTGAAGTATTGTCATTAAATGGACAGTGTATCTTAGACTTAGGGCAAAAAAAAAACCCACAACAAAACAGAAAAAAACAAAACCAGATATAAACAAGCAACAGTATTCAACACCACAAACAATTCTAAAGGCTTTTTTCTTATGTGAATGGTCTTCCTTACTGAAACTTAAAGAAAGAGAACTTTAAGTGTCATCACTGCTTGATTTCTTTAAAGTTCAAACCATCTTCCAGGGCCTGGAAATGAATGAATTATAGTTCAATGAACTAAAAAAAAAAGTGAATTGTATTTTCTCTGTAGCAGGTACGGTCCCCAGGGTTCCCCTGCAAATGGTGACAGAACCCTGTAAGAGACAAAAGATTAAAAAAAATTTCTTTTTATTGTTTTTGGCAGAGAACGAGAGAGACAGAGAGAAAAGGGAGGGCCCAGAGCAGTCTCCATAGTTGCATGTCATTAGTTTTCTATGTAGTTTTACCTCACGGGTGGGTGGAGGCTACGAAGGGCAGGAACCAGGTTGGGTGCCTCCCACCTGGGATGCTCACCCCAGTGAGAACTGAACTGGGGGCACACCCTAGTTCAGCATATGGGTCTGCATGGGCCGGAGCTGGGATTCGATCCTTGGACCCTGGGGCTGCAAGACGAGCACTCAACCCGCTGAGACATCCTGGCTTCCCTGAGAAAAGACTTTTGAAAACAAACATGTCTCAATGCATCTGACTCTGCAGTCATCTCTAAGTCTCTCTGACTAATCTAGATGAAGTCAAGTCACTCTTCGCAGTCAGCTGAGAATTCCCAGAGGCCTTCTTCCAGGCATACCCAAGTGGGAGAAGTTAGCTCCCGGGTAGAGTTCTCTGTAACATCCGAAACCAAGGGAGGTGCCAAGAGTTTTGAAGGTTTTATTCAAGGGGAAATAGTTCTGTTGGGGTAGCGTTACAATGAATATAAAATTCTTATTCCAGTTGAAGACCTGGTAACCCAGACGTGCATGAAGTTCATCACACCATTTTCTTGTTAACGGACCTTCCACATCTCCCCTTAGCCTGCCAGATGAAAGTCCAAACACGCTAGCACTTTCTAAACTCTACCCACAATTCCTTGCAATTCTAGGCATTCACCTTGTGCCTTCGTGCTTGGAATGGCTTTGCCACATTTTCATCTGGATGCCGCACCTGTTTGCGTTCAGCTCAGGCATCCTCTTCCTTTGTAGCCTTTGGTAGCTTGTCTTTTAGGGAAAGAACCACTTCTTGGTCATCTCAAAGCATCTCAAGCTTCCCTCTATCCAAGGGATTCTCAAGCCCAGTGGAATACCTGGAAAGCTATCAACACACACCAATACCCCACCTACGTGGGGTTTTGGACTCCACTGGTCTGGGATGGGGCCAGGCTTCTCTATTTAATGGACCCAGATGATTTTAATGTGTAGCCAATGACATTGTATTAAATGTTTTGTATTTATCTTCCTCCAAATGGAATTATTTTATATGGATACACTTATCCTGAGATTAAAAAAATAATAATCCAAATACTAGGAGGTGCTCAATGAAGAGTTTATGAATAATGCGTGGACAAATAAGTGGATCACACTTCACCCTCACCTGCCATCCACCTATGTGCCGAAGCTCACCTACCTTCCTGCAGTTCTCTGGGGTCAGCAACTGTGGAAAACAGACAAACTCATGTGCCTCCCGGGTGTTTGGGGACAAAGGATGCCAGGGAAGTGTCAGAAAACAAAATAAGGCCTGAAAGAAAACCTGGGAATTTTGAATTAATGAAGAGCAAGTGCTGAATGAAATTTGACCCGAGCAGGGACTTCGGGAGGGAAAATTAACGCAAAAGATTCCAAGGCTGGAGATGAGGAGAAGGAAACACTCAGCTCAAAATGTAAGAGGCTGCAAAGAGATGAGCTGCTTTTTACACAGAACAGAAATCCAAGTGTACGCAGTCTGTCTGGAAGAGTCTTAGCCTGCCTGAAGCCCAGGGTCAGGGTCTAGAAGCCAAGGTGGCCCAGTAGCCAGAGGAGAAATCAGCAGAATAGGAGCCAGGCTGGAGTGTTGCTGGGCATTGGGGGGCACCGATGCCCTCTGATCTATGACTCTGTGTTTTGTGGGTCAGCACACGCTAAGACAGCGGTGTCTAACCTTTTGCTTCCCTGGGTCACGTTGGAAAATGTTGTCTTGAGCCACACATAACATACACTCACACTAATGACAGCTGATGAACTAAAAAAAAGTCACAAAACTGTCTCATCCTGTTCTAAGAAAGTTCACAATTTTGTGTTGGGCTGCGTGCAGCCCACAGGCCACAGGTTGGACAAGTTTGCTAAGTGCTCTGTCGATGTTATCCCACTTCATTTGCAAGATTAGACTCATAAAGTAGGATTTCTGATCACCAGTTTTACACATGAGGACATAAAGGGGGAAGGGCGTTGAATAAAAGTCCCGGGTCACCTGTGCTATCACTGGTAAATGTCACCTTCTAAGTGGCCAGTGAGCATTCCTGATTTGATGGCCCCTATGGAAGAGAGCTAGTGGAAAACATGGAGAAATGGGCTGTAATTCCCAGGTCTCTACCCAAGAAAAGGGCTGCACCCCCCCAGGCCTGGAAGCGGACGAAGGGACAGCAGCTCAAGGCACTTCTCATTGATGGTTGTCTCAAGTGTTTTGATTTTTCAAAGCTCCACCTGTCTGGGCCCAGGACCAATAATGGCCTTGAACAGTGTGGACATGATGTGCCCCACTTCTGGGCACCTTAAGGAATGTCTCCTGTGGAGGCTTGTGCCCTTTGTCTGAAGAGCGACGATGAACAAGAACACCTAGAATTCCATGATTCCAGAAGATGGAGGAATGTGTGGGTATAACGTTTGAACTGTGATTTTTTATTTTTTAAAGGATGAGCTACTAACTTATCACTGTCACAATGTGAGAATTGGTTATACTCCCTAGACTGGGTCATCACAATTTCATTCTTTTTAAGATTGATTTTTATTGGTTTTGACAGAGACAGAGAGAGACAGAGAGAAGGGGGAGGGCCCAGAGCAGTCTCCATAGTTGTACGTCATCAGTTTCCAACATGGTTTCCTTCCACACAGGTGGGCGGGGTCTGTGCAGGGCGGGAACTGGGCCAGGGGCCTCCCACATGGGAAGCTCACCTGGGGTGGAAGCCAAACCAGGGGCCTCCCACATGGGAAGCTTACCCTGGCGAGAACCGAACTGGGGGCACACCCCAGTTCAGCATGTGGGTCCACATGGGCCGGGGCCAAGAATCAATCCTTGGACCCCAGGGCTGCAAGATGAGTGCTCAACTGAGCCAACCTAGCTTCCCGCAGTTTCAGTCTTGACATAGTTGGGTTTCCACGAGAAGGGGAAGTCCCATCGCCCCTGACTGTTGACAGTGTGTGTCTGGGCAAGCTTCCCCTCTCTTATCCTAATAAGCATTTAGGTTCCACAACAAGGTCTGATCTTCGTGATTAGTCTGGCCAATCAGTGTAGTCTGTCTACGTCATGGTGTGATGTAGGTGCCAGCAGGTTTTAGTTCCCTGAACTCAACTTCCCTTATCAACCAACTGTGATGACATGACTGGTTCGTCTGGAATCGTTCCTACAATTTTGGCCATTACGCAAAGCACGTTGGAGCTACCTGCCTTTTCCACAGCCCTGTACATAATTCCTGTCAGTGGAAACTACAATCCTGCTGTAAGAGATGTTTGCTTGTCAACCTGCCAGGACCAGGTTGGAATTGGAACACTTGTTTGGCTTATGGCGAAATCAACTGGGATTTTTAACTCCATAGAATCTGAGTTCAAATCTTGCCACTGCCATTTGCAAACAGTGCCAGGGCCAAGGAAAACTAAAAAAAAAAAAAAAAAGAAAGAAAGAAAAGTTGGTTTCTTTCCATGTCTTTCTTTGTTGAGAAACAACGTACCTTTCTTTCTAGTGGATTGTTTCTGTGATCCAATCACATGTCCTGTCTGTCTCATCCACCCACACAAAAAACACCCGGTTATTGGCTTTTACTCTCCATTGCCTTTGGTTTGTTTTCAAGAAGCCAAGGCTTCACAAACAGCTCAAAATCAGTCTGTATTTCACGGTGTGATTTATTATCTCACCTTTCTCCTGAAAGTTCTATTACCTCTGGCTTCCTGACGTGTGAAAAAAACATCTTTCTTCTCTCTCAGTCTGTGTCTCCTGATAACAAAGTTCAGATGGGCGTTTTCTAAGTAATGAAAGAGAAGGTGACCACTAGAGTCTTCTATAACTGACAGTATTTCAGAATGCAGTTGGGAAAGCCTACCTCACTTTCCAGAAGAGGCAGCGAGTGTCATAAGATCTCTCTAAAGGTAGTCAAAGCTAATGACAGTGCCTGACCTTGCATGGTCCCTCATCCTCTCAGGTTTGGGTTTGTTCCTCTCTGTGACAGACACATTTAACCACATGGTATCTAAGGTCCATTCTTCCCCTCAAACATCTGTTCTATAAGAAAACATGTTGACTTGCTCAATGATAAAAAAGATATTAAATGACAAATATTTAACAAGAGAACTGATCTTTCTCCTCTCTCTCTTCCCTTTATGTCTAGGTTATAAAGTTATTGTAATGATTACTCTTTTATCCCCCACCCAATTCCATAAAACACCTCTTATCATAAAAATGCACATGGTCCATTTTCCCGTAATAATTCCTCATTCTGCCCGTGGGAATCAGAGCCTTGCTCAAGGCCAGGAAGGTAGCTAGCCAGCTTTCCATCAGCTGACTTCATTTTTGCCTGTGGGCAAAAGATATACTATGGCTGAGACTAACGCAACATCACCTTACTGTCTTCTCCTAAGAGAACATTACCAATTTAAAGGCTCCAAACACTACTAATATGTGGCATGTGGATTAATAAGTAAAGAATACTTATTAATTGGAATAAATGAGACATCATGGAGTATCCTTATTGTGCCTTTCTATATCACTCAGTGTTAAACTAAAACGTTTTACATACTGATCTCATTCCTTCTTTTACACTCATGACCACCCTCCAGAGAAGTCTTATACAGTGGACATCCCATTAACCTAGGGTGACCAGACGTCCCGCTTTTGGTGGGACAGTCCCGATTTTTAACAATTTGTCCCGTGTCCCGCAGCGTTTTAAAAAAGTCCCGATTTTTGGAAAGAATGCACAACAAGCTAGGGAATGGCAGGAGATAGACCAAATTTTTAATCAAGAACCCCCTCCCCCCCCAGTCAATGGTGTCCTGCTTTACCAATGTTAAAATCTGGTCACCTTACATTAAGCAGAACTCAGGCAACCAGCAACTCTCAAGCAACGGGCAAAACTTTTTTGCCCGTTGCTTGAGAGTTGCTGGTTGCTTGAGTTCTGGTTCATGGATAGTCTACCTACATTTCTTCACCATCTATCAATCCCCATGGGTGCCAGTTTACTGAAAATCTACTGTACTTCTTTTATAGCTAGGAGTATGGAGGCTCAGAGACTTTAATGAGCTTTCCAAGGTCACCCAGGCCTCTGTCTACAAAGCCTGTGCTCATTTCATTTCTTCAGGCATTCCTAAATGTGTCTGTAGTGGGTAAAGAAAAAACTGTTCTGGTGTGTGGAGAAACCCTGAAATGACTGGTGTCACAGAGGCAAACTTGCCCAAATGGGGGGTATTCCACATTTGCAAAGCTTTGAGGAGGGACCCCACAAACATGAAAATAAATATTAAAATTATTGGTACCCCTATGCCAAGAGGGTTTGGAATGATTTTCCCCAGTAGAATCACAGAAGACAGACAGTATTTGAGATGGAATAATAACAGATACGAGGAGTTGAACTCATTATGCTCCTGGCTTTGTGCTGAATAGGTCAGAATCATTTTCTCATTTGCATAGACCATGCCTTGTGAGCTAGTTACAGCTCTCACATAGAAGTGAGCATTGAGACTTATAAAGAGGTGTTTCTTATCCAAGTGGAGTGGTTTGGGAGGACTGCAATCCAGGCATATCTGAATCTAAAGCAAATTGCTCCTACTGGTTACTCGATAAAGCCTCTCCAGTGGTCTGCACTTTTAAAGATTTATTTTTATTGTTTTTGACAGAGAGACACAGAGACAGAGACAGAGAGAAGGGGAAGGCCCAGAACAGTTTCCATAGTTGCACATCATTGGTTTTTCCACATAGTTTCATTCCACAGGTGGGAGTGGGGCTGCACAGGGCAGGAACTGGGCCGGGGTCTCATGCCGGTGAGAACTGAACTGGGAGCACTCCCCAGTTCAGCATATGGGTCCACACGGGCTGGAGCCGGGATTCAATCCTCGGTCCCTGGGGCTGCAAAGTGAGTGCTTAACCCACTGAGCCATCCCGGCTTCCCCGGTCTGCACTTTTATACAGTAACTTAAAGAACATCTGAGAATCACTTGTGACTGTACAAGGTCCAGGGGAAATAATGCCCCCTTGTAAAGAGCTGGTAACCTTTATAAAGGGTGTTGATTCTGCTGAACCCTGTAGAATGCCCACAACTGCCAATACCACGCCTAGAGAAGATCAGCGCTTTCAGTTCTCATTGTATTGACATTTGTTAAAAATTGAAATTAAAATGGAAGCAGACAAAGGGAAAAGTCTGTGTCCCACATGAGGTCATTTGAATGATAGGACAGTCTCAGTAATTATTTAGAGGAAACAGAACTGATTAGATACCAGAAACAGCTACAAGGAGACCCTCTTCAGAAGCTGCCTCCCTTGCAGTGTTTTCCTAAAAGATTGATTATTGTTTAGTTTAATACAATGTAGTTTCAAAAAAAATAAAGGAAGATAGAATAATCAGGTCTGCCTAGCTAGATTGATTAGAGGCTAAGAAATTCCCAACAATGAAATGTATTCAGTTGATTGTAGCATATAGAAACCAAACCTAGCAGTTCATCCTTCCGGAAAAGTATGTAAATACTGCCCTTGGACTTCCCAGTGCCAGCATTTAAGCAATCCTCATCGAATCCAAGTGTGTTTGCTACGAAATGTTTGGCTTTCATAGCATGGCTGCCACTCCTAAGCTGAGAACTGATTATGACAGCAGATCTTTCCCCAGAAGCATAACGAGTTTAAAATCTGTAGTGACCTAATAGATGAGGTCTGACTGTTAAGTCTGCAATCTCACCAACACGGGCTTACATTGGCAGCACCGTACAAACAACTCGGCAAGGTTCATAACCTTGGCATAGCAGTGTCTCACAGCTGTGTTCATGTTGACATGCGGTGGTGTATTGCTGAATGGAGTTCATTATTGCACATTTTTGTGTGCTGTCATGAGAATGTCAGAACTTAAATTAGAACACTGAACAAACATTAAATTTCTTGTTAAACTTGATAACAGTGGAAGTGAAATCAGGGGCACGTTAGTCCAGGTTGATGGGTAATGCCATGAAGTAAATGGCAGTGTTCAAATGGATGAAACATAAGTACGTTAGAGAGACAGGGTCAGAGATGAGAAATAAATCAGGGTGGGCCACGCATGTTGCAGCTGGGTGGGATAAAGGGCAGCCAACACATTCTGAAGTCCTGTGGAATGGACTGGTCCTCAGTCATCTGCAAGCCCCTTTTATCATCTGATTGCCAGCATTCACATGCCTTTCTTAAAATGACAAAAGCAAGAGCTTCTGTGTGTGTACCCCGTGTAGAAACACCGCTATCTCCAACTTCCAACTCAGGCTGGACTTGTGTAGGCATTTTGGAAGGTGATGGGAAAACAAATGCATTCATTTTCCCAATATTTATTGAGTACCTATGAATACGCCAAGTATTGTGGAAGATGTGTTATTGATGGAGGAGTAGGAGGAAGCTATTGACAAGCAAACAACAATGGTTCATGCTAAGTGCAGAAGGAGGCAGAGGCCAAATTGTAAGCATATGGAGCAACCACTGAAAGCAGAGGGCTGCTGCTCTCGGAGAGTTACAGACTAGATACTTGTACTCAGAGAAGGGAAAACTTCCTTAAAAGTGGTACGTGCCAGACAACATGCTTTTCTGAGGTTGTTTTAGACTTCATGATGGCTTAGACATAAAAAAAATTAGACCTTTTGAAAGAAGAAAGAAAGAAAGAAAGAAAGGAAGGAAGGAGGGAGGGAGGGAGGGAGGGAGGGAGGGAGGGAGGAAGGAAGGAAGAAGAGGGGAAGAAAAGGAGAAAAGGAAAAAGAGAGGAAGGGAGGACAGCAGGGATAGAGAGAAGAGAAAAGAGGGAGAGGAAGAGAAAAAGAGAGCGAGGAAGAGAGAGAAATCCACCCATCTAATCCCACAATGGAAGCACCATGAGAGACATTCTTTCAAAGGTATTTTATGTTTTCTATTCACTTCTTAATCCCAGATCCATACAGGGTTGTTTATAGGAGTCAATTCTAGTAGAAGTCAGCATTCACCAGTCCTTATACACGTAAGAACGAAACAAAGCTCAGTGACAAGGAGGCCCAGGTACAGAGTAGCAAAATTGAGGTGTCTTAACTCAGTTCAGTCTCCCTGCTCTTTGTTACGATTCTGAACATGGCTGCCCTTGTGCAAAAGGTATGGGACTCTCATAAAAAAGAAAAGATAAATTATGATAATAACTGAGTCACTAGTTCACTGCTCTTGAGGACACAAATAAAGAGACATACAGAAATATGTCTTGTAACTTTCTAAACGGCCACAAGAATTGAGAGGAAGTTCCCTACCTGCATTTGTAAGGCAGAGCATGAAGACTTTGGTCATTGCGTAGCTGGGAATTTCCTGCCTACCCCCAGTAGAGCTCATTTCCCAAGTCTGATATTCTCAGGACATAGTGATGCAGCCCGGACTTCCCCTAAATCTGAAAGAGAGTATCAGTTTGAACCTTTTTTGTTCTACATCTCATAGTCTAACTAGGTTGTCCAGAAAGTATCCAGCCATGTCATATGTAAAATAGAGGCATTTATGGTTGAATTTTTTCTGGACAGCCCTCACGTGTGTTACAGACTTGCTATCTTCACTTCCTCTACATCTCCTCCCATTGCCTTTCTTAATCTACATCTTCAAGGGGTTGGCATCATCACCTTTTAAGAGAAGGTTATCACTTCTTTCTCCTGACCATCCCCACAGGTCAATTTCCTCACACATGGGACGTTTCTAACATCATTGGCAGAGACTGTTCCGTCATTAGAAGTTTGGGTTACGTTTCCTGCTAAAATCAATTGTCTCTAAACTCCTTCTGAGGTGGGGTGGACCTGTCTGACAAATTCAGAGGTGGCATCCGTGCCTCATGCTCTACTCACACCTGGGAGGTCTCTGTGACAGCCCTGAAGATAGAATGCTAGAAAGGAGACCCTGGGTGACTTCTGAAATCAGGTTGGAAAAGTCCATGTAGCCTCGGCCAGTGTCACCTGGGACAGCCTCTTCAGGAGCTTTTGTCCCCCTGTAAGAGATTCACATCCCCTGTGTCTACCACATGGAATGACCATGTGGGGATACCAAATTGAGACAGTCGTGCCTGGGGAGTCCCAGCTAGTCCAATACTCAGCTTTGAATCATCTCAGTACAGGCATCCGATGTCAGTGAGGAAGGCTTTCTGGTCGTTTCAGTCCCAGCCACTGTCTGATGATGACATCATAGGACCCTGAGTGAGACCTGCCCACCCTAGGCCAGTCAACCCCTCGATGTGTGAGCAAAAGAAGTGTTTCTATTGTGTTCAGCCACCGCTTGGGATGTTTTGTACATGATCATAGATAATGGGAACAGACTCTGAGAACTGAAAGACGGGTGACGCCATAACAAACCTATAATATGGGGACATCGGTGACAAATCTTCCCTGGCCCCCAAGAGGGGCCCCCTGGGTCTGTCTCCAGTAGAGGTTGGTGATGACATTGCCAAAGCAACCTGTGAGTGAAAGGGCCTGAGAATGACAGTGAAACTGATCATTCAGAACAGGCCCAGATTGAGGGGGTACCTTCTGCCTGTGACCTGATCATAGAAGAACCACCAACAGCCAGAAAGTGGGGAATAAAAAATAAAAACAAACAACAACAACAAAACAAAACAAAACAGTAAGCACAGTGGAAATACCACTTTTGATGAAATTGTCACCATTGACCCACAGATGAGGCATCAATCTTTAACTAGAGAACGCTCTGAAACCATTCAAGAGATCCTGAGGATGTCCTGATCCGTGGGCTGCAACGTTGATGGCCACCACTCATGAATGATGTCACCAGTGGTGCAATGGAATGGCCAGCTAGTTAATAAGTACATAGGAAAATATTTCAATTAAAGCTTACTTGACAACCAAAAAAATAAAAAAAATAAAGTTTTACCAACCTTATAATGAAAGCCAAATTTAGGGGATCATTTAATTAGAGGCAAAGACAATCAAAGATGTTTACTGTTTGATTTTCACAAACATTCATACCTGTTGGACACATGAAGAAAAAATAGAGGCCATGGTTTGTGTTAGGTGTAAGACACAGGTAGGGATTGATTGTCTCTGGAAATCCAGGGTGTGAATTTCCTCCTATTGTCCAATTTTAAAAAAAGAAAGAAAAACAAAGAATCAAACAACAACAAAAAAAACCCTATAGGAAGAGATGGCTTCATAGGGAACAGTTTTCCAAAACCCATTTCTAATGGATTAAATGTCAAAATGTGAAGAAAAGACCTCTCGGTTGCTTATTGATCTAAAAGAATAATCTTATTTCCTCCACTGTAATTGAGCATTTTTCTTTGAGCCTCTGAGTACATTTAGAATCCCCAAAGCAGAGTGACTTGTCCTGGTTCAAAGTATTTTTTCCCATGTGTACAGATCATCTAAACAACTGTCAATGTTAGTTATTCATTGTTCCAGCCACCGTGACGTCACATTGTGGGGTTTGGGATTTTTGAAATTGATCTAAGTAGCTGAACTGGCTGTTTCAGTTCCCGGGAGAGGTGAGCAGTTACCTCCTTATTTCTTGGGGGGAATTATGAGAACCAGATTCTAGGAGATGGCGTTGAGGGAGAAGGGACGGGCTCTGTCTTCTTTAGGTGGTGTTGCTGGGAGATTTCTGCCCCGGATGTGAGAGCTGTGGAATACAAGCTCATCTCAGCTCCCAAGTGAGGCAGGCCAGCTTTGCGGGTCCTGATCACATAGCCAGAAAAGTGAAGGGGCTGAGGTGGGGTGACAACCAGAAGTGTGGGAGACTCTGCTCTGAGGAATGAATGGTAGGTCTGCCCCCACATACGGGGTGTGAAATGAGTGGAGAGATGAGTGCAGGGGATTTGATGAGGCAGGTTGAGTGGGAACTGGCTGAGCAGTACCCTTGAGCAGCTGTGCCCAGTCTGCATTTCTTCACTTCAGTTTCATTTCTTTTCCTGTGTTCACTTGTCACACACATAAAGGGCAGGGAAATGCCAGCCTGACCTGACTGAAAGGTCTGGAGAAACTGCAAAAGAAGATAATGATTAGACACGTGTGGTAAGGACGGGAGACCCTTGATAGCAGACTTGCTGTTCCTGTGTAACTTTTCACTAAAACAAACAAACAAACAAAAAACAACACTCATTTAATAGACACAGTAGGAAAGAAGGGAGGAAGAGAGGGAGGGAGGGAGAGACGGGAGAGAGGAGGGAGGGAAAGAAAGAAGGAAAGGAGGACGGGAGGGAAGAAAACAAACAAAAAAGGAAAATGGACATAATTTTAATTTTGTCTCAAATCATCTGGACATATTTTTAATGTTGTGCTATTTCAATGCATTAACTCATTAAAGAAATCATAGAACCAAAAGGTGGAAAATTCCTCAAATGTGACTTTGTCCCCATTTAGAATCACACAGAACTCTTTGGTGTGAACTGCCATGTAGGATCACTTATTCACTCAACAAATTTTTTTGAGAATGATCTATACACTAGGTATTCATCTAGGTTAAGCTTGCCCAACCCAAGGCCTGTGGGCCACATAAGGCCCAACACAAATTCGTAAACTGTCTTAAAACATGATGAGATTTTTTTTTTTTTTAGCTCATCATTTATCATTATTGTATTCTATGTGTGACCCAAGACAATTCTACTTCCTCCAATGTGGCCCAGGGAAGCCAAAAGTTTGGACATCCCTGCTCTAGGCAACAGGCTGGAGAAAGAGACAGATGTCCTTGCTTCCCCAGTGTTGGCTTGGATTGCAGAGCCGGTGCTTCAATGTTCCCAGTGCTGAGAGCTGTCCATTGAGACTCAAGTAAATCTGTTCATGAGATTTTTTTTTGTTAACAAACTCATATGGAGAAGCAGTTTAAACAGTTTACAAATATTAATTCATTGAATGCTCTTAATAAGCCTATGTGGTAGATACTAATATCATCATCATCCCTTTTCTTTTCTTTTTTTTAAGGTTTATTTTATTGATTTTTGACGGAGAGAAACAGAGACAGAGAGAGACAGAGAGAAGGGGGAGGGCCCAGAGCAGACTCCATAGTTGACATTAGTTTTCCATATAGTTTCACTCCACAGGCGGGCACAGGGCTACGCAGGGCAGGAACTGGGCTGGGAGCCTCCTGCATAGGCCCCGGCAAGAACTGAACTGGGGGCACTCCCCAGATCAGCATGTGGGTCCGCATGGGCTGGGGCCGGGATTTGATCCTCGGTCCTCAGGGCTTCAAAGCGAGCGCTGAACCCGCTGAGCCATCCCAGCTGTCCCCATCCCTTTTCTATAGGTGAGCAAACTTAGGCACAGAGTTTAAGGACTACCCCGTGACCACGCAGCTGGTGATCAGCAGCGCCAAGGTTTAAACCAGCAGTCTAGGTGCTTAATTACCAGTCTATGCTTCTGGTGTTTGGCTAGCTAATAGTTATGATGCTGATACCCCTTACCCTAAAAGGTTTAGCATGTGAAGGGGGACCCAAATAAACCTGAATTTGTTCATAAAAAGATTGTGTACTTATGCTCCCATGTTTACACTTCAGTCACCTTCCAAGTCCTCTCCATTGGATGCAATAAACCTATCGAGACACTTTTTCCACTCCTCACAATGGTTTACGAGTTTGTGAAATTTTGATGCCTTTTAGTGCTTCTATGTTTTGTTTCACCTCATCCACATCGGCCAAATGTTTCCTTTTGAGGACTTTTTTTCATCTTGGGAAACAAACAAACAAAAAAGTAACTTGGGGCAAGATGGGGTGACTAGGGAGGGTGGGGCACGGGGGTCATCCTGGTTTTGATCAAAAGCTGCTGAACACTGAGCGTGGTGGGGGGAGGGGCGTTGTCAGGGTGGAAGAAACAGTCATCTGTTCACCACAACTCAGGACATTTCTTTGGCAAACTGTGATGCAACCTTCTCAGAACTTCCAGATAAAAACTTCGGTTGACAGTTTGACCTGGAGGAACAAATTCCAAGTACACAATCCCTCTTACCTCAAAGAACAATAATTTTTTTTGGCGGGGGGGTGGGGGTGGAGGCCCGCATATTCTGTTGGACCTTTGGGATCTTCTGTATATTCTAATTCACTGGATACAACCAAAGACAATGCCTGATTCTCTTGAATTATGTGATTGTACAGGTTAAGGCAGCGCCTCCGTTAGAGAGGTGCTGCCCCACCCCTACCCACACCCCATCCCATCACTCTTGTTATCCATATAAACGGGTAATGGACGCATCTACTAGGTGATTAGTAAGTGATACCTCTTGACACGAATTCACAGGTTTCTGGCTCAATGATGCTTGATAGTCCCCAAGTCAGCTCCCTTCTTCTAGCACAAGCCTCTTCTCTAGGATAAGAGCTCGTCAACCTTGACGGGACACAGTTTCGACATTTTCCCAGGTTTTAATAAGTGGAAGAGGATCTTCTAGGCCTGAAGGAGACACCATCATGGCCAACAATTGAGAAGGGGGAAGGGAGTATGATGGAGAAACTGGGAGCCCAGGGAAGCTCACTCCTGTGGGGATGTCTTGAAGGCTGCCTTCCCCAAGAGCCCAAGCCTTTAACCATCTCTCCTCACAACATGCAAAGAACAGCTCTGCTGAAGCAGGTCTCTTTACCCGAGGTCCAGGAAAAAAACGTGCATGTCATTTCGTCCTTGGGTAAGAAGTACAAAGCACTTAGATAGACGTTTGGCTAAGGCTACATTACTCTGGAAGTTTCTCTGAGTTACCACCTGGCTGGGTTTAATCTTTTGAAAGGAATTTAAACAATGTTAGGTGCCTTTGCCTTTTGAATGGGATAGTCACAAAATACCTTCTCACATTGATCCCCAGTGATTTCTGGACTATGGCTCGTGACTCTTTTTGCTGTTACAAATGAGGTGAATCTAGGTAAATACCTTTACTAGTTTACTAGTGTGCTGGTTTCAGTGTTTTCTGCCAATAAGCTTCAGCCAAGATGCCGCTCTTTCTCTTAACCAGACTTCCTAACCTCAAGTTTGGTCTATGGAAAGTATAGTTCCTCCTGCATCCCTTGTCTGCATCTGTCACTCCAAGCAAGAGGCTACGCCCCCACATAGAATTCCCCACCTCTTCTCGCTCCTGCAAAGTCTACCTTAAAGTTTGTCTTCTTCTTCCTTTACTCACTTCTTTTGCTCTTCTAAACACAACATTAGCTCTTCCCCTATCTGCTTCTTCCCACTTCAGTCCTCATAGAATAGGGTGACCAGATGTCCGCTTTTGGCGGGACAGTCCCGATTTTTAACAATTTGTCCCGCATCCCACGGTGTTTTAAAAAAGTCCCGATGTTTAGAATGAATGCACGACAAGCTAGGGAATGGCGGGAGACAGATCCAATTTTTAATCAAGAACCCTCTCCCCGCCAGTCAATGGTGTCCCGCTTTACCAATGTTAAAATCTGGTCACCTTATATAGAGCCACTACTGAACGTCGCTAACCAGTGGCTCAATGACTATTTCCGTGCAAAGCGACTGGTGATTTTTCTACAGCCAATGTAGGGATGCCATGATAGCTCAGCAATTGAGCCCTTGTCTTGTCATCACCAGGTCCAGGGTTCGATTCCTGGTCCCAGCCCGTGCCACCCCATATACTGAACTGCGGTACAAAGGGCAACCATCAGGATGGCCTGGCAGTGAAGGTTCTCACCTCCCATGCGGGAGGCTTCTGGTCACAACTAATGATGTGCAACTATGGAGAATGCTCTGGGCCCTCCCCCCTTCTCTCTTTCTGTCACCTTCTCTCTAAACAATAAATTAAGTCTTATTTAAAAATAAATAAATAAATGAAACAAACAAACAAACAATCTAGGTAATAAGTGGCTTGGGACACACACAGATACATATTTTGGGACAAACATACCAAAAAACCAAACCACCCACCGATCCTGATCCTTGCCCTCTGGCCTCTTACTTTCTGCGAGGTGGCTCTGAGGTTGTGGATACCTAGGACTGAATGGCGGCTGAAGAGACCATCTGCAGAAGTACTTGTAACCTAGTACTGGCGGGAGCAAGAGATGAAATGGTAGGATTCCTAAGAGATTCTTTCCACCTCCGAGCAGCTATGTGATCAGGAACAAGATCTCAGGACAAGGCTGAGGTTTCCACTGCTTTATGACGTGAGCTGTCAACTAAACTTTCATGCTTCCTGAGCTTATTTTCTGCCTTTATGAAGGGAAGAACATTCTACTCCTTTATCCTCATAGCCGTTCTTGTGTTATTCAAACCGGGACGCTTCTGAGAATAAGGAGTGGGTACTGAGCATCAGGAAGGAGGAGCCAGGCTCAATGAGGACCATTGCAGGCAGATCAGGACCTGTGGTCACCCGTTCCTGAGTCACTTTTCCTGAGTTCTTCGCACTTACCTTCTGCCTTAGATAGTCTTTAGAAAGGGCTCCTCTCTCTTCTGTCGTGTATACGGCTGACTATGTGACATTGTGGTGGTCTGCTGAGCCAGGCACTGCTTCTCATTCACCTGTTTCACCACATCTTCCCAGCAGCCTTGGGAGGTGAGAACGAGAGACAGACGTGGAGAGGTTCAATGCTCCTACCAGCGCGAGGCCAGGAGATTGGACCCGCCACTGTGAAGCCGGCCTTTGGAAACCAGAACCTCCCCTCTGCTCACAGCCCTCTGCCACCTCTGTCTTTCAGATCTCTAGTTGGGGACAGCCAGTCTTACTTTTTCTCACCTTCATTTAAAGTCCGGAGACTTATAATCTCCAAAGACACAGGTAATATTTTATAAAAATCAGAGATTTGCCTCAAAGTCTTTGCCCAGTGGCTAGTGAAGGTTGGGCTAATAAAATCCAAAGGGACTTCCGCCTTTATGTGTTAATGGGGCCCAGGCCTCTGCTCACAGTGGGGATTGTCTCCCAGGTCTCCTGCCGTCTGAGCCCTGCTGCCTGTCACGGAACCTCCTAGAAGGGTGAAAATGAAAGTGGGCTCCCAGCTCCATCTTAAATATTCCCTAGAAGCGATGGCGTACTGGTGTGTTTGACACCCAGACTGGAGTGTTTCACCCTCCTCTTCCCCGTCTATTCCATGAACTTTTTCATGTTAAACCTGTAAGAATCAGTCATCATTATTCTTTTCTTGATGTGGGTTTTAGTTTTAAAGCAAATGCCAATTTTAAAAAGAAGAAAAACCATACATTTAATGATACTATTTAAGATTGAAAACATTCTTCCTGTATGAAAATTGTGTGCACAGAAAACAAAAATCCTACAACTTGCCGTTCACACAAATAGATTTCAATATTCTATCCCACAGAGCAATAGAATGGAAGCAACTCCAGTTCAGTTTCTTTGTCTTTATAATTACTGTTATTCTCATGTTGAAGCTGTGATTTTAAAGCATTTAATATATATGACTAAGGTCATGAACTTGCCCCTAGTGTTCACCTGGGTCTGTGTGAGTTGGGGCCTGACTATATACCTGGACATTTTCCAAAATAATTTTTATGTCAGATTTACTTATTTATTTTTAAGA
Organism: Craseonycteris thonglongyai; assembly: GCA_004027555.1. Taxonomy (NCBI): domain Eukaryota; kingdom Metazoa; phylum Chordata; class Mammalia; order Chiroptera; family Craseonycteridae; genus Craseonycteris; species Craseonycteris thonglongyai. Next base: position 48,187 of record PVKE010003172.1, read on the forward strand.
GTTTTATTTTATTGTTTTTGACAGAGACAGAGAGAGACAGAGAGAAGGGGGAAGGCCCAGAGCAATCTCCATAGTTGTTTGTCATCAGTTTTTCAACATGGTTTTGTTCCACACAGGTGGGCGGGGGCTGCACAGGGTGGGAACTGGGCTGGGGGTCTCCCACATGGGAAGCTCACCCTAGTTCAGCATATGGATCCACTCGGCCCAGAGCTGGGATTTGATCCTCAGCCTCCAGAGCTGCAAAGCGAGTGATTAACTTGCTAAGCTGTCCTGGATTTCCCTTAAGTCAGATTTAATATTTATTAAAGGATAAGTAATAAAACTGGGCTAATTTGAAATTTATACATGTGCTATATACCACTTAGTGGTAAGCACAACAGTGATTTAGAATGTAGATGAAGTAAGTACATTTTTCAGGGAGGAGTATTTTACCACTGAGATTGTTTGGAAATTTGATGATGATAATGATAACAAACTAGATTATTATTGTTTTCAGATTCTCCACAGAGAGTATGGTCCCACATTGGCTAGACCGGAACTTCCCATGGCCTTGAACTTGGAGCCGCAGTGCCTAGAAGAAATCAAGGTCAGTGTTCAATAGTATTCAAATAATCCTGCTCACCCAATTCTATCCATCACGCGTCATCTGTCATAGGAAATGGCTACTATAAAAAAGTTTTTCCACAACCTTTGCGGGGTCTTGAAAGAGCTTGGCCACAAAGTATTCTTGTTGTACCTTTGACCCTACAGGCCAATGGCCTGAGTTTGTCCCAATTGCTATTTCTCTCTCAAGGAGCAGGACAGTAACTCCATTTGCAAACCCACCTCCTAGCTCCACATACGTTTAATGAAAACCTTGAATTTTGAACGACAGTTGATAGGATATGTACTTAACATATCCATAGAGTAACTGATTAGTAACCTTTTATTTTTTTTTAAATATATAGTTGACAGTAGAGACTTGCAGATGGTCTGTCTGCTTGATTGATAGCTACTCAAAGGTTTTAATCAACACTCAGAAGTTCAGTGTAATTACCTCAGATCAGCCTGAACTTGAACTTCAGCTAAAAATGCTGAGGCAATGAGTTCTTTGGGTCTTGTTCTTAGAAACTATGAAGTGAGACATCGTGACATTACTTCCCTTTTGGGGAAAATTCTCTTCTCTGTGGCCTTGCTAAAAAGTTTGCCTCCCAAACTATGATATTTCAGGAAAAGCAGAGAACCATCTCTGTGTGTGTGAGAGCAGCAAAGGAAATGTGCCAAAGAGGAGAAAGAAGACACACTCAGGCAGCATTTACAAGACAAGGGCAGTGCAGGAGAAAATGAGAAAAAACTACAGCTGACAGAGAGAGTAGGAGAAAGATGTGAAATGTGGAGAAGCAGCGGTAATAATAACAAACGTACTAACTTGAAAACTACGTACAGTGTATAAAGCATATGAATAAAGCTCCAAGAACAAAAAGCACTCCAACAAGAGAAAGTGGAATCACAATTGATGTTTCAGGCCACAGCTCAGAACATGATAACTAATGAAGACGGTGGAACAAGTGAGAGATGAAGAAACAGCCCAGACCTAGACCTTTTGGGCTCTTGAACTTGACTTCATATCTTCTGTCAGAATAATTAGTGACCAAAGGAAACTATCTTGGATTTCAGTACAAGGGTAGGGGGATAGACCTAATTCTATATTTCTAAAAGCAAAATTATAATGTGTTAGGCTCAATTATTTGAAATTGCTAATATGAACTCATTTTCTTCACCTATAAAAACTGTAATTTAACATGGTCCAAACTAATAGATCTGCAGATATCCTCAAGGGAACCTTTGGTTTTGTTTTATCTTTTATTTTGAAGATTAATTTTGTTGTTTAAGAGAGAGGGGACGGGGGAGGTCCACAGCAGTGTCCATAGTTGTACATCATCAGTTGTGATGTGGTTTCATTCCACACAGGTGGATGTGGGGCTGCGTGGGGTGGAAATTGAACTGGGGGCCTCTTGCATGGGAGGCGAGAACCCCGATCACTGAGCCATCCTGGTGGCCGCCAGCTGCACCACAGTTCAGCACATGGGTTTGCTCGGGCCGGGACCAGGAGCTAAACTCCAGACTCCACAACTGTGAGGCAAGTGCTCAATGGCTGAACTGTCCCGACATCCCCTGATTTTGTTTTAAAGTTCATAGTGGTGACCAAGGAGAACTTTGACCCTGAACTAAGATTCCTACATTCTCCTGAGATTAGGAATTTGTAAATTTGGTGCCATCTGGGGAAGTCATAATCCTTAAAGTGCTCAGCCTGCCCCTGCCCTGAATGTGAGAAGTTGGGGGGAAAGAGTTCCAGAATGATGGAGGCTGAGGGAGATATTAACAGCTTCTGTACATGTTTATTTCTTTTTATTGCTTTGCTTTTTATTTCAAACTCATTTGACGTTGGGTTCCAGATTTGTTTTTCTCTTTGTAAACAAAATTTCGAAATGATTATCTGGCCCATCTGTTTGCTTTTCTTAAATGAAATGTAAATTGGCTTTTGTTTTAAATTTCAGGTGTTGTAGGCTTTACTCTACTATTTAGCTCCTCAGGCAGTTTGGCGTTGGAGGTGGAATTTTTCCTTCCAAGATTAGAGACGCCTAACTACTGAGAATCTTTTTCTTTAAACGAATGTGCATTTTAGTACCAAAACTATTCCCAGTTTTTTTCTTTTTTTTAAGATTTATTTTTTATTGTTTGAGAGAAGGTGAGAGATGAGAGAGAGAGAGACAGACAGACAGACAGACAGACAGACAGACAGAAGGGGGGAAGCCCAGAACAGTCTCCACAGTTGTACATTATTAGTTTTTTTGACATAGTTTTCTTCCACACAGGTGGATGTGGGACCATGGGGGTCAGAACTGAACTGGGGGCCTCACTCATGGGAGGTGAGAGGCTTCGCTGCCACCCTGGCAGTTAGTTACCAGTTGCACCACAGTTCAGCATGTGGGTTTTGCACGGGCCCGTCTCAGGATTTGATCCTGGACCTTGTGGTTGCAAGGCAAGTGCTCAACCTGTTGAGTTATCCTGGCCTCCCCAATTCTCAGTTTTTAATAGGTGTGATCTGCTTGCCTTTGATTTTATGTTGTCTTTCTTTGTTCTCTCCTTCTTTCTTGTCCTATGCCTCCACATTTATGCTGCTGTCGTATTTGTTTTTATATCCTGTTCCCCCCACCCCCCCAACAAGGAACCCAAGATAAGCCACTATCTGTTTCTTTCTCAAAGTAAAAAGAAAACAGAAGGCATCCATAGGATCACATTTATTCCTGTGGGACCTTTGCATAAATGATTGTGGTGCGTTAGATAATGACCATCCCTTGGCCAATCAATAACTATTAAGTGCCTAGATTGTACAGAACACTATCCACACCATAACATGGGTAATGGTGAGGACATATTTTATGAGAGACATTGAAATATTCATGGACTTTCTTGACAATTACGTTTTTGACTTCCATTTAATTTTTAAAAAGATTTATTTTATTGTTTTTGACAGAGAGACAGAGACAGAGAGAGACAGAGAGAAGGAGGAGGGCCCAGAACAGTCTCCATAGTTGTACATCATCAGTTCTCCACACAGGTTCATTCCACACAGGTGGGCGGGGAGCTGCGAAGGAGGGGAACCAGGCCGGGGGCCTCTGGCATGGGAGGCACACCTCCATGAGCTGGGGACCCAACTGGGGTTTAATTGCTGGGACTGCAAAGTGAGCGCTTAATCTGCTGAGCCATCCTGGCTTCTCTTGAGTTCCATTTATAATGGACACATATTTGGAATGGAAGAAAGATGGAGACTCTCACAAAGGTTTGACGCATGTCTTTTTTTATCATCTAATCATTGTGAAGCTTGGCATTTATCTGTTTAGCTATCCACTGTGCATGACTGTAAGGTATGCAGGTGACAGGTAGACAATTGTTCTGGGGGTCGTGAAAGTTTCATCTTACCGAATGTTCTCTACTTCCTATCACCTCTAGCATAGTACTAAGATGGTTTCTTCTTGAGGGTTGCCTTAAAGGTATCTTTTCTTTTCTACATAGTATTTTGTTACGTAGGAGAGGCTGCTTCTTTTTAGCCACCCATTAGCATAAGGAGCTGATGCTATCCGCACAGGACACAAGGCTGTGAACCACTGTGACAGAGACCTGTGTTGCTTTGACATGATAGAATTGGTTTGGAAAAGACCTCAAAGAAGACTTGTCTTGAGCAGCTGTAGGGAAGGAAAAGAACGCCGGGTGTCTCAACAAACAGGGGCAACCAAAAGAAGGAACAGATGCCAAAGAAGGGAACTGAAAAAACATCAACGGAACAGTCACTCTCGTTGCAACTTAGCTTTTGCCCAACCTGAAGAGGGAAGTTCCAGGGAGCAATTTGTGTGTGAGTTTGGGAAAGCATTTATTGACCACCTGGTTGGGGAAGCTCATGTAGGGAACCCAACTCATCTGGGTTTGCCTGGGACATCCTTGGTTTTAACACCAAATGTCCCACATCCCCAGAATTTCCTCAGTCCCAGGTATACTGGAATTGTTGGTCTGCCTAGCTCCTCAGTTGAATACTAAGAATATCGCCGTCTTGTTCACAAATAATTCTGCTAGGAAATCTGCATGGAAGTCATCGTTATATGAGTCAAACGGCGTGGTTCAAATGCAAGTCTTTGATTTCTTTCTGCATTTCCTGGAGTTTCTGGTCCATTTTTGAAGAAAGTTATACTGTCTCTTATTCTTCATTAGCTCTAGCCTTCCCTTCCTGAAGATCATCACCTCACCCATTCTCATTCCCTATAATTGTTTTCCTTTTTAATTTTAGAAATCAATTTACTCAAGGAACATCACCTCTGAAAATTGTTGCTTGGTGCTATGTGGGAAGATTCTCTAAGGGCTTGAATAGGTGTCGTGGAGCTGAGAAATTTCAGAGGTGTCATTCTCACTAGAATTCAGCAGTGGCCCCTATTTCCACATGGAAATAAGTGTGAAGTGTGGTGGTGATTTTAGGAACACCAAGTCCTTGGTCCTAAGAGGTAACCAGTTACTGATTTCTTTCCATGGGAGGCCTGAAATATTACAAGATGCGTAGCACTTATAAAACATGTGCTTGCCCTTGTCTGGACAGGCCTTTGTTTAAACTATAGTTTATGGAAAGACATTAAGCCACGGTTATGATCCTATAGGTTGGTGAGAATCTATAGCAATACCACAAAACCATTTATAAACTTCATAACTGGAAAATGTTTTAAATATGTTTTAAAATGAGATAAATAATTTGTACGCACACACATACAAATAGTCATCTAGGTGAAATCTATAGCGTTCTTTTACCTGAAGCTATTGGTCCTAAAGTTTTATCTCCTGCTAATTCTTTGCTACAAGATAATCAAGTTCCTATGTCCTTAGCAAGAAAGACAAGAACATTCATAAATTAGGTAATTTTGTTCATAAAGTCAATTTTCCACTGACTTAGTTAACAGTGGAGAGAAAATGCATTGTTTCCCTTTGCTTTAAGCTGAATCACAGTTCAAACAAAAATCAACCAGAAGTGGTACAAAACTCAGCCAGCTAAAAATGCATCCAATGTTTAGAAGCACAATTACTATCAAATTGAGGCCATCCAAAAATGGAAAATTAATATGAGGACATTAGTTTAGGAACATTAAACATTACATAAACTCCTAGTGGGAAGAGGGGGAGGGACTAGCCAGAAGGTTTTAATCTGGCAAAATAATCTGCTAGTTTTGGGGTTCTTAGCTGAGCACTCTTTTATTCAAATTTTGAATCGTAAGAGGTTTTGTTTTTTTTTTAAAGATTTATTTTTATTGTTTTGACAGAGAGAGACAGACAGAGAGAGACAGAGAGAAAGGGGACAGCCCAGAGCAGTCTCCATAGTTGTACATCGTTAGGTTTCAATATAGCTTCATTCCACAGATTGAGTGCAGGGCTGCACAGGGCAGAAACAGGGTCGGCACCCCCCCCCCCATGGAGGGACTAGGAAGGTCGCCCCAGTAAGAACAGAGCTGGGGGCACATCCAGTTTAGCATATGGGTCCACATGGGCCAGGGTCGGGTTTTGATTCTCTGACCCCAGGGTTGCAAAGCAAGCACTTAGCCTGCTGAGCCATCCCGGCATCCCGAATGGTAGGAATCTTAATAACTAAAATTTACTGGGTTTTGTGTGAAGGAGGTAAAGTTTGCTGCTTTCTTTACATGTAAAATCTCATTTACATTCCCCAACAACAGTACAAAGCAGGTACAGCTATAATTCCTTTGTATTTACATCTCAAAGTTTAGGCAGCAGATGTAAAGGTACATACGGTGTGGCCCGCACCTTCTGAGTTAGTGTCTCTGAAGGCGAACCCAGGCATTCTCCTTTTTTAGCAAGTCCCCAGATAATTTTCATGCCCTTAAAGTAAAATACGTATTTAATACTTCACGGTTTATTATTATTACCATCAATGGTATTACCCTTAGTGAATTTCCAGAAATAGCCTGTACTCTGCTCACATTTTTGCCAGAGCAAATACATTGATTTCCCAAATTTGTCTGTGGTGTACAAGAGTTACTGAACACCAGAAGAAATGTATCTGCATAGATAGAACTCACAAAAACCATGAATGTGTCTCTGGAGCAAGGTCAACCTCCCTATGCTAATACAAACACCTTGCAGGTTTTTAGTTGCCATGAAGAAAATAAGCATTTTGTCTGTGTTCTTCACTTGTTTTGCCCTAAGTAGAGGAGCAGGCCACAGTCAGGAGCCAGGAGCCAGAGAGTGAGAGAGAAAGTTCGTTTTGATTCATGGTCTCCTCCTAGAAATACCATTCCTGGTAAAGTTTATAAAGAAGCCGACCCTGAATTGCACAGATACCTTTGCGAGGATATCATCCCGGCGGATTATTTAAAGACAAAACACAGGTGGTGCTAAAAAGAGAGCGTCAGAGTCCAGGGGAGAACCGGGTCAATGGAAGGTCAGGGAGTTTGGGCAGAAAGACCTGCTCCTTCCTGCGGCGTGGAGAAGTCGAGCAGTATTTTGAAATTGGGGTTTTGACAAATATGTCAGTGTGGAATAGAATTCTCTTCTATTTAATAGACTGAGGTGGTCACTGGCCTTCCACGGCTTACCTGTGCCTCTCCTTTCCTATTCCTCCTGGTCACCAGTTTTGCTCTTCTCTCTCTGTCTCTTTCTCTCTCACATCTCTCTGAATCTCACTCTTTCCCTAGTCTCACATCAATTGCCCATCTGATGTTGCCAGCCCACAGTAATTCCCCCTCTTCCTGACTTCTCACATGACCAGATGTCTGAGCCAAAGACTGTGGCTCACAGACGTTCTGACAGTGCTTTCCAGTCGTATTTTATTTACACTATGGCGGGCGGATAAATTTTGCCTCCACTGTGATTTTTTTTTTAAATTTATTTTTATTGGTTTTGACAGACTGAGAGAGAGAGAGAGAGAGAGATACAGAGACAGAGAGAGAACTGAACTGGGGCACTCCCCAGTTCAGCATGTAGGTCCACACGGGCCGGGGCTGGGATTCGATTCTGCGTCCCCGGTGCTGCAAAGTGAGCGCTTAACCCACTGAGCTATCCCGGCTTCCCCCACTGTGATATTTTTTGCTACATCAAACATATCTGGATATAACCAGTTCTGTGCAGACACAGAGTATCTCCCCTCCATCATTCTTTTATTTTTAAGATTTATTTTATTGTTTTTGACAGAGACAGAGAGAGACAGAGAGAAGGGGGAGGGCCCAGAGCTGTCTCCCTAGTTGTACATCATCAGTATTTGACATGGTTTCATTCCACACAGGTGGGCAGGGGCCTTGCAGGGTGGGAACTGGGCTGGGCCTCCTGCATGGAAGGCATGTCCCCATGAGCCAGGGGCCAACCTGCCCTCCATCATTCTTGACCTTGCACACACAGATGCTTACATTTTTTACCCAGTGCACATTGAAATGAAAGAGTGTTCAGACCAAAAAACACTCAACATGCCCTTCCCAGCCAAGGCCCGAGGTTTGAATGTTTTCAGCTGAGCTGATCCCTTGTGGTGGTATTCCATGGACTGTCTTTTATTCTTGAGGTCATGATGATGAGCCCAAGTTTTGTCACCTATGATGATCTTCTTTAAGAAGTCTTCACCTTTTTTTTCAAAAATTTCCAAAAAATGAGAGGACCTTTTTCGGCTGTTAGAAATTTAATAACAGCACAATGGATGGAATAGCTGAACACTTGCATTTCGATGTGCACTGGTGAACAATGTAAGCATCTGTGTGAGCAAGGTCAAGAGTGATGGAGGGGAGAGACCATGTGACTACATAGAACCGGTTATATCCAGATATGTCTAATGTAATAAAACATATTACAATGGAGGCAAACTTTGTCAGCCAGCCCTCATTAAGTCCACTTCTCAACTAGATCCTAAACATTTAAGACCCAGAAAGAGAAAGTATACTACTTTCTAATTTCCAACAGGGTATATAACCAATATTCATTAAGTACATAGGGTTTTGAATCACATTAAACTTTTGTCTGCTTTCCTAGTCAGGTTTATCTCCTTCATGGTTCTTGCCCAGCAATGCTAACTCATCTGCGACTCCTTTACTAGGCTAAGGAGGAAAACAATGACCTGGCAGCCACAATCAAGCTATTTGTTTGTGGAAGGCAAAGCCTTGAAGAGTACTGTATTATTAACTCTACCAAAGAATTAAAAAAATAACTGGGTTTTTTTTTAAGATTTTTATTTTATTGGTTTTGACAGAGAGAGAGAGACAGAGAGAGAAAGAGGAGGGCCCAGAACAGTCTCCATAGTTGTACAGCATTCGTTTTTGGACATAGTTTCATTCCACACAGGTGGGGGTGGGATCCAGGCTGGGGGGTTCCCTCTCATGGGAGGCATGTCCCCACGAGCCAGGGGCTGAAACAGAGGCCTCCTACATGGAAGCTCCCCCTGGCAGGAACAGAACTGGGGACCCTCCCACATGGGAAGCACATCACAGTTCAGCATATGGGTCCGCACAGGCCAGGGCCGGGGCTGGGGCTTGGATCTTGGGGTTGCAAAGCAAGTGCTCAACCCACTGAGACACCCTGGCATCCCCTAAAAAATAACTATTAAACTGAATTTATTCTGAAAGTTTATGGAGTTATACAAGAAGAATGATGGTTATATTTCAACTAATGTTGACCAGTTAAATGGTAATAGCTATCCATTAGTAGTTAGATCCCAAATAGTACCTACAGCAGCTACCTGAGAGTCAATTTAAATTTCAGCTCTAAGAAGTGTCCATTGGAAATGTGTCTACATAGAATTAACTTCAATTTATAAAAATGCCTTTCCTAGTTAATTTGATTATTGCTTATGTTTGGCATGAAGACTTTACATAATTGTTAGACATTGCATTCTGACATTAACCAAGTTGCTAAACATGATTTGTAGCATTTTTCCATTTATAATCAAGTAATTTTTTTTCATAACAAGAAAGCTTTATCAAAAGAAAGTAAAATCTTACAGACAATAATAAGGACCAAAGGAGAAGTAACCAGCTTGCTTTATTTTAGGTCAAGCTTGTCCAACATGCGTCCTGTGGGCCATGTGTGACTCAGGATGGCTTTGAACATGGCCCAACACCAATTTGAAAACTTTCTTAAAACATCAGCAGCTATCGTTAGTGTTGTATGTGTGGCCCAAGGCAAATCTTCTTCCAATATGGCCCTGGGAAGACAAAAGCTTGAACACCCCTGCTTTAGGTAATCTTACTTAGTGAATGCAAGATTTTAGTAGAAAACAGGTATTTGATAAATATTTGAAATACATAATAGAAGGTTTGTTCCTGTATTCATTCTCCAGTGGAATGAAGAAAGCATGAGCTATGGAGTAGGAGAAATCTAATTCAATCCCCACTTGTCGACTCTAGGGCGCTGTGGCCTTAGACAAGATACTTAATGCGTTTGAACATCTGCAAAACATTTGTAACAATGTTTCAATAGGTTTTTGAAAGTAATAAAAAAAACCCTGTAAGTGCTTAACAAAACACAAAATTGCAGGTACTCTTTGAGTGATGTAATTTGTGCCTCAGTTTCCCCGTATCACAGAGCGCAGACCTGGCATGGACATGACAGAGCAGAGATAATTAAATGCACAATCTAAGACTCTGATTAAGTGTTGTGACTTCAAGGTTAGGCATCTATTTAAATTAAGGTGATCAGATTTTAACATTGGTAAAGCGGGACACCATTGACTGGGGGGAGGGGGTTCTTGATGAAAAATTTGGTCTATCTCCCGCCGTTCCCTAGCTTCTCGTGCATTCTTTCCAAAAATCGGGACTTTTTTAAAATGCCACAGGACGCGGGACAAATTGTTAAAAATTGGGACTGTCCCGCCAAAAGCGGGATGTCTGGTCACCTTAATTTAAATTCATCTGAAAAATCAGGCTTCTCTAGGTGTGTCTATCATCCAGGCAACGAACGTTAGCCACTTCCTCTGTGAAAAGCAACCCCAGTTGGTAGATAGTTCTGTCACACAGACCACCAAGGAGGTAGGCTGAGGGCCCAGGCAGTCCATGGGCGCTCACACGTGGGAGTGCTTGACAGAAAGCTCAGTACCCACATGGCACAGCAGTGAAACAGAATCAGCCCGGAACCAGCTACCGATGGCACGGGCTGCTCCGAAGTCAGAATTGTCCTGGAGTGGTGGGCAGGCCATGAAACAACTAGAATTCCTAACAGTTGGCATCTAGTCACACTGTTCACCATTCCTCTCCTGTGTACCATGTGCAGGCACTGTACTTGACAGAAATGATCCCATTTCATCGAGCCATGAACCCCATGTGGTAGGCCTTTCTAGCACCTTCCATTCACAGAGGAGGCACAGAGAGGTTGTGTAACTGGTCCTAAGGCACACATTCAGGGAACAAACAGTGTTGGCCCCAAGTCATCGGAACCCGTGGGCTGCCTCTTCAATTTTTCTGAAAGTGACACACATTTGATACACTTACACAAGCCCTAAAGGAGGTGCCTCCTGGATCTGGGACAGGGAGATGGATGTATGAAGTGAAGGGCGGTTTGGTCAGACTGCCCTGAGTCATTTTGTCACTTCGGCATGCTGCCTAAATGGCGTGGAATCTGCCCCCTGAAGAACGCTGGAGGAGATGTCTGGTGATAAGAACGACTGTACATGCTGTGTGTCCAGAGATGGTGGTGGGCTGTCTATTTCCAGGGCCTGGTGGCTGTCTTCCCTGACTTCACCCAGAAAAGTGCCAGACATGAGAGCACAGGTGCAGGATTAACTGGTTGGCTTCTTGGGTGGAATTTTCCTGCTCTAAAAAATGTAAAACACAGGAAAACAACAGCTTCCTATGACCTCATTCTGCTTAAAATTCCTGGATATGTCTCTACTTCCCTTCTGGTTCAGAATTTGTCTTATTTAACTTTTAGGCTAAATTCCGCTTCTTTAAAAGGAAACAAGTGTCAACTTCATAAAGAAGTGGTGTTGACTTTTTTTTCTCCCCAGAACATTTTATTTTTAAAATGTATTTTATGGTTTTGAGTGAGAGACAGAGACCGAGAGAAGGGGGAGTGCCCAGAGCAGTCTCCATAGTTGTACATCGTCAGTTTTGACATAGTTTCATGCTACACAGGTGGGTGTGGGGCCTCACGGTGTGGGAACTGGGCTGGGGGTCTTCTTCATGGGAGATGCACCCCTGGTCAGCACATGGGTTTGTACAGGCTGGGGCCAGGATTCTGTCCCCGCACCTCGCAGTAGCAAGGCAAGCGCTCCTGCTGAGCTATCCTGGAATTTCTCCCCAGAACATTTTGAGCAAAAGCATCTTATTTCATTGACCCCGCATTCAGATTTTCCCTGGATGGTCAACTTTTCCTGACATGGGCATGTTCCTTAAATTTAGTCATTGACTCATCAGGGCTATTATTCACAGAGCGTCTACTATGTGATAGGCATTCTGTTCAATGATGTGTGATGCTTTCCCCACACCTTCTGAAATAGTGTCTCTGAAAGTAAAGCCAGAAATTATCATTTTTAACAAGTTCTTGGATAATTTTTATGGCCTCAAACGTTCTTGGATAATTTTTATGGCCTCAAACGTTTGACCTATATATTATGAACTCTTCAAATGCAGAGCATGGGGTTTTGTGTATCTTTGTGTCTAACCCCTTGCAAATTGCCTGGTATGATGGTATTGATACATGCTTGGTTGTGATTCAGTGAGAAAATGACTTTCCCAACTCACTGCCTTGGGGTGACTTAGGAAGATCAAACCCGTCATGTACTCCTGGTCATGTTTTTTAAAGATTTATTTTTATTGTTTTTGACAGAGAGAGAGAGAGATACAGAGACAGAGAGAAGGGGGAGGGCTCAGAACAGTCTCCATAGTTGCACATCATTGGTTTTTCCACATAGTTTGATACCACAGGTGGGCACGGGGCTGCACAGGGCAGGAACTGGGCCGGGGTCTCACCCCGGTGAGAACTGAACTGGGGGCACTCACCAGTTCAGCATATGGGTCCGCATGGGCCGAGGCCGGGATTCGATCCTCGGTCCCCAGGGCTGCAAAGTGAGTGCTTAACCCACTGAGCCATCCCGGCTTCCCCTCATGTTTTTATACTGTTTAATTTTTCTGGTTCTGAGCCTCATTGCTCAAATAAATCAAGTGTTTATTTCAGAGTTCTGACTTTTGTTGTTGTTGTTGTTCAGGATTGTATTCATTATTGGATTATGTCTTTCTTCACTGGGATCATCTCAAAGTCCACTAAGCTCTTTTTATTATAAAACCAAACATGGTCAAGTTTGAGTAGACTTTAAAGATATGTGTGTCAATAACTCACCAAACATTAACACTTAAATTCTCCTCACAGCATTTTCTCAGTATTAGAGCAGGGTAATGAATGGCTTTAACAAACAACCTCAAAATGTCATTAGCCTCATCACAATGAAGTTTATTTCTCATTCATAGTTGATGTCAATGCTGATTAGCAGGAGGGGCTGTCATTCAGGAAGCCAGGTTTCTTCCATCTTGTTCTGCTTTCCTTTAGAGAAAATAACCAAGATCTCAAGACAACCCTCTCAGCTAGCAGACGGGTTGAGAAGGTGAGGATCCTTCACAGAACACAAAGCGCAGTCTGGATGGGGCACACACCACCTTCATTTGCATTTCATCAGCCAGAATTCAGCCACCAGCCCAGCAAGGAGATTGGCACATACGGTTGACCTGAAGTGTTGGACCATACACTCTGCCTGATCTTCCATGTGGTTAGATGACCTCCCTGCAATTCCTGCAGTGACGGGGAACTCACTCTTGTTGGGATAAGAGAACCTATCTTTAAACATCCCCAACAGTTAGAGAGTTCTTTCATATCCTCAAAATGTTATGTGGCTTGGTACATCGGCAAGATAGCATGGTTCTTAAGAATGTGGACTCTGGAGTCAGACTGCTTGAATGTATGCCTCAACTCCATCAACGTTAGCCAGCTCTTTGTCTCTCAGAATCTGTTTGCTTGTCAGAGTACCTGTTGCCTGACTTGTGCCTAACACGTAATCAATGCTCAATAAATGTTAGATGATCGCACGCAGTGTGCTGGTCCTTGTTCTTCCCCTTGTCCTCAGAGAGATACACCCTCGTCTCTGGACATTTCAGGTATGTCCGTCCCTATTCTGAATGTCTTCCAGAATCTTCACCTGTTCCCCTTATGACCTCACTGAGCATTCCTTTTCCACCCTGGTTGCTCATCTCAGATTGTGATCCAGGCATTCTACAGCCCTTTGAAATGTGTGGCAGTCTTACCAGAAGCTTCTGGTATGCTCTGACCATGACACACAACAGTCAAATTACAACTTCTTTGTTTTGAACTGCTCCACATCTGTGTCTACAGTCTGTGATCACACTAACTTCCTCTGCCACCACTCACCCAGCTGATACCTATTGATCATAGTTTCTACTATGATTAATAACATTTTTAAAAGATTTATTTTATTATTTTAGACTGACAGAGAGAGACAGAGAGAAGGGGGAGGGCCTAGAGCAGTCTCCATAGTTGTATGTCATCAGTTTTCAACATGGTTTTATTCCACACAGGTGGGCAGGGGCCGCATGGGGTGTTAACTGGGCCCAGGGCCTCCCGCATGGGAAGCACACCCCCTCGAACCAGAGGCCAAACCGAGGGGTGGGGCGGGGGATGAGAAGCAAACTGTGGGGAGATTCTCTCTCATGGGGAGCACACCCCATTTCAGCATATGGGTCTGCTTGGGCAGGGGCTGGAATTCGATCCTTGGTCCCCAAAGCTGCAAAGAGAGTGCTTAACCCGCTGAGCCATCCCAACTTTCCTTATATAACATTTTTTATAAATGTAATCCCTTTCATTGGAGAAGATTCGTATATTTATATGTATAAATTGGTAGCATATCCTATTTGATCTTGTATTTTCAATCTCAAAGAAAGGGTTAATTCACCCTTGGGGTGCTACTGCGACCTAACAAGGCTAACACAGTTTATGGGACACACAAAAAGAGTGACTAAAACTCACCTGTCAGTTTCTTTTGACCAAGAATACTCAAGGGATAACTACTAATCTCAGGGATATTTACTGCACTGGTACTTAGACCTTTTTTTTTAAGTTAAAAAAGGGGAAGCCAGGATGGCTCAGCAAGTTAAGCACTTGTTTTGCAGCCCTGAGGACTGAGGATGGAGTCCCGGCCCCAGCCCGTGCGGACCCACATGCTGAGCTGGGGTGTGCTTCCCATGCGGGAGGCCCCCGGCCTGGTCTCCACCCTGCATGACCCCCGCCCACCTGTGTGGAATGAAACCATGTTGAAAACTGATGACATACAACTATGGAGACTACTCTGGGCCCTCCCCCTTCTCTCTGTCTCTCTCTGTCTCTCTCTGTCTCTCTGTCTCTGTCTGTATCAAAAACAATAAAACAAATCTTTTTTTTTAGATTGCACATCATTGGTTTTTCCATGTAGTTTTATTCCACAGGTGGGCGCGGGGCTGCACAGGGCAGGAACTGGGCCGGGATCTTGCCCCGGTGAGAACCGAACTGGGGGCACTCCCCAGTTCAGCATATGGGTCCACATGGGCAGGGGCCGGGATTTGATCCTTGGTCCCTGGGGCTGCAAAGTGAGCGCTTAACCCACTGAGCCATCCCAACTTCCCCTAAAATAAATCTTAAAAAAAAAAAAAAAGAAAAACACGACACACCAACACATTTTTTTTTTTTTCTTGTCATAGAGACTCGTGGCACTTTCTCAACCCTGATTTCTTTGGTCATTTCTACTCTATGGGCAAGAATTTCTCTTTCACAGTATAGTCTCAGGCCACATATAATCCATACCCTTTGGGGGACACCATTCACCAATTCATGTGACTTTGCTACATCATGCTTCAAAAGAGTGTCTGCTAATCCAGTGGTTGGTAAGAAACTAAAAGGGTATTTTTGGTGTAATTTCAAAATGATCAGCATAAAGTGCTGGGCCACACTCTAATGAGTGTCACTTCAAGGGACAGAAAGAAAGACTGTGTAGCATTTTAACATGAGGATTTAAAAAATAATCCTCATAGGACTGAGGCCAGTAACTTCTTCAGTTCACTTGGGCTGAGGGCGGGGAAACCCCAGGAAATAGAACAATCCAATCACCTTCTCACGCAACCTACATGCA
Source organism: Craseonycteris thonglongyai (assembly GCA_004027555.1). Classification (NCBI taxonomy): domain Eukaryota; kingdom Metazoa; phylum Chordata; class Mammalia; order Chiroptera; family Craseonycteridae; genus Craseonycteris; species Craseonycteris thonglongyai. The sequence continues at coordinate 63,854 of PVKE010003172.1, forward strand.
CAGCTGATTTCTGAGAAATGAACTGAACTTTGATAGGTTTCATGATCAGCTGCTAGACGACCTTCTGCACCAACCTAACCACGGATCTCAGATTGCATAGCAACATGCATCGCCTGGAACCCAAAATAGTTCTGCCCAGAGGTCTTTTCACTTATCACTTGAGCAACAGCGTGTGTAGCAAAGGTGTCTGCAAGCCAACAGCTGCTGATGGTCAGAGAAACGACTGGCTGTGTGGCTGCTTCCTTTTAATCAGTCACCGTCTCTTTCGGCCATATTCATGCTTCCATTCACCAGCCACCTCTACTTTTTTTTAAATTTAAGAGTCCACTGCACTTTTTTTTTTAACATTTATTTTATTGTTTGAGAGAAGGTGAGAGAGAGAGAAGAGGGAGGGCCCAGAGCCATCTCTATAGTTGTACATCATTAGTTGCAACATAGTTTCATTCCACACAGGTGGGTGAGGGGCGCACACGGAGGAACAGAACTGGGGCCCTTCCACCTGAGAGGTGAGAACCTTCGCAGCCATTCTGGTGGCTACTGGTTTCGTAGCAGTTCAGTGTATGAGTTTGCATGGGCTGGGACCAGGATTCAATCCCTGGAACTCACGATTGGGAGGCAAGGGCTCAACCTGTTGAGCTATCCTGGCATCCCTGCACTTTTTCAAATTTACTTGCACATGTGACGTTTTCTTAGGGCTTATACATTGAATAAAACCCCTTGGAATCCCAACCCTTTTCCACTTTATTTTGTTTTGTAACATCTCCCTCTTTGGTAGAAGGTTAATCCCCAAGACCTTGAGAGAGATGCACACCAGAAAGCTATTTTGCCAACGCTAGAGGATCTTGAAGCGCCTCCAGCTTGGATATAGTCTGCACCCAGCTCCTAATGTCTTCATCCCTTGGCTTCAGTTACAAACTCTGCTGCCATGAAGTAGATGACTCCTGAATAAGGGCACACTGTCCACTGTGAGGACATTGCTTCCATCCATGACAGCGAGGGGACCTACAGCCCAAGACCACGACACTTGTTAGTAGGGACAATATAGTTTTGAGTGAATTCTTATCTAAAGGAAACTCTCGAGCCTTGCTCACAAACAAGTTACATCAGCAGAAGAAATCAACAAGGAAATACTAATGAAGTAGATTGTTGAAGTTTGTTTCAACAAAGGTGTACTGTTGTATAATACAACACCAATAATGATTTTTAATTGCATAATTGTAGATCAACTAAATCAGTCTTGACTAACCTGTGATCCGCAGGCCGCATGCAGCCTAGGACAGTTTTGAACGTGGCCCAACACAAGTTCATAAACTTTCTTAAAACATTATGAGATTTTTCATTTTTTAAAGCTCATCAGCTATCATTAGTGTTGGTGTATTTTTTATGTGTGGCCCAAGATACCGGTAATTCTTCTTTCAATGTGGTCCAGGGAAGCCAAAAAATTGAACACCCCTGCCCAAATGGTTGGTTCCTATAGTAAGTTTAATATAAGGGAAAAAATCTTTATTCTTCCCTTAGCTTCTGCCAAGTCCTTCATGAGTGGTTACATGGAGCCTTTACGTACCTGGTCATTGAAAGGAGTTGAGTAGAAAGATTTATTCTCTGCATTTCTCATATATTCTTGCTTTGTGGTAAAAACAACTAAGGATACTTCTCTCTCTCTCTCTCTCTCTATATATATATATATATATATATATATATATTTTTTTTCTTTGTAGGAGCCAAGGATTCAGAGTTGAATTCAAATTATGTCAAAAGAGATCTTCAAACTAAAGCAAGCCTAGCATATGAGAGTTTGCTTATAAAAATCAAGTAGCAGTACAAATTACAGAGGAAGTAAGAACTTGGCATAATTCAATTTAATTTGCCAGAAATCATTAAGGGTTCACTATGAATAAGTCCTTGGTTTCAGTTACAAGTGATCTATCCTGACTTAAAAGCAAAATTGAAGAAGAGAAAGATAAAAAGAATAGGGTGGGAGAGAAAAAGACAATGACAATAATGGTACCACCTGTTGTTTTTTAAAAGATTTATTGTTTGAGAGAAGGTAAGAGAGAGAAAGAGAGACAAAGAGAGACACAGAGAGAGAGAAAGGTGGGGGAGGTCCCAGAGCAGTCACCATAGTTGTACAACATTCCATTTTTTGACGTAGTTTCATTCCATACAGGTGGATGTGGGGCCCGACGGGGTGGAACTGAACTGGGGGCCTCCCTTACGGGAGGTGAGAATCTTCACCGCCATCTTGGCAGTTACCAGTTGCACCAAAGTTCAGCATATGGGTTTGAACAGGCCAAGGCCAGTATTTGATCTATGGACCTCGAGGTTGCAAGGCAAGTGTGCAGCCTGTTGAACTATCCTGGCATCCCCAACACCACCTGTTAAGAATCAAAAAGTGCATCTATTAGGCCCCTCTGCTCCCTCCCCACCCCACCCTCCGGCTATCCATTCTCAGGTGTTGTTTCACAGGGATATTCACCAAGTCAGAAGAACGTAGGACAGTAAGATTTTCCTAATGTTCTGTCCCTGTGATATTTGCAAGTGCCATGCCTCCCTGAAGTGTTATTAGTAGAGAAGAACTAACATTTAATGGTCTATTGGACACTTTGCATACCTTCAATGCATGGTTTCATTTAATTGTCTAACAAATGTATAAGGTAGGCAATGGTATTCCCACCTGCATAGACTAAGCTCCTGCAGTTGAGAAACATACCCACAGGGGCAGAGCTCACCGGAAGGAGTTGGCGTTTGTGTCTGTGTATCTGGATCGCCATGCCTAGCTTTGTCCCATCATCCTATGTCTTTCATCTCCGTTCTGCCAGGAGATTGATCTAGAATTTTCTTTTCAAGCTGGTGGGCCTGGCTTTCTGGCATAGCTTGCCCCAAGTGCAGTTTCCTGTACCAGTCCACGCCACCACATCTTGTTAGCCAGACCCTGCCCCAGCAGGTGCCTTCTGCTCTCGCGGGTCACTCTTCCCAATGTGGCTATGAATTCGTGTTTCTTACCACGAGATACCCCAGCCTGCGAAGGTGAACAGCATTCTCACAGCACACTGGACTGTCACCACCCAGATCGAAGAACTCGCCCTGAGAACACAAACACTGGGGGAAAGGGAGGAAAACAGCTTTCATGGGATCTGATAACATTGGCTTAAAACCACACTGTGTCTGCTCAGATCAGAAAGCGCGATCACGCCTGCTGGTCTTCCGGGCTGTGTGAGCTTGAGCAGCTTTTCTTATGAAATAGGAGACCACCTTCTTGGGTGCCCATGGGCCTTTTGACTGAAGTGGGACAAAGTCTCCCACCATTCTTGAATGTGACATGGTGATTTTCAAGGATAGAGTGTCAAGGAGAAAACGTACCATCACAACCTCCATTAAGGGAAGAAAAGGACTTGGAAGGTGAGGGGATTTGTTTCTGGAATGCTAACTAGGCCAGGTGCTTGGCTTGACCTGTGGTTAACGTTTTTTTTTTCTTCCTTCTTCTCAACAATCCTGCGAGGTATAAACATTGGCTCTTTTTTTCTTTTAAAGATTTATTTTATTTGTTTATTTTTGACAGAGAGAGAGAGACAAAGAGAAGGGGGAGGGCCCAGAACAGTCTCCATAGTTGTAGGTCATCAGTTTTCGACACGGTTTTGTTCCACACAGGTGGGCGGGGGGGGGGGGGGGGGGGGGGGGGGGGGGGGGGGGGGGGGCGCAGGGCTGGAACCAGGCCAGGGCCCTCCCACATGGGAGGCACTCCTCCAGAAGCTGGGGGCTGAACCAGGGGCTTCCCACATGGGAAGCTTGCGCTGGCAAGAACCAAAATGGGGGCCTCCTACATGGGAAGCACATCCCACTTCAGCATATGGGTCTACATTGGCTGGGACCGGGACTTGATACTTGGACCCCAGGGCTTCAAGGCAAGCACTTAACACACTGAGCCATCCTGGCTTCCCCTAAGGCTCTATCTTAACTCTGGGAAGTTCAAAAGTGACAAAATTGTATGCCCTGTACTCAAGAGGCTTAACATTTACCTAGAAAACAAACGGATTTAGCAGGTCAATAGCAACATATGCTTGTGAGAAGGTTAAGGACCAACGAAGCTACCGGAACTTGAAGAGCCATTGATGACAGGGTCCTCCTGAAGGACAGAGATTGGAAGGAGGCTTAGAAGGAACTAGAAGACTATGAAACAGAGAGAAGAGGCCAGCAGCTGTCCAAGAGAGGAAACCACCCTGAGCTAAGGGTGCTGGATTCAGGGAACAAGGTAGTCGGTGGTGATGGTTACTCATTTCAGAGTGAGTACAGAGGGGGAGCTGAGCAATGTCCCCTTGGAAGGTACACTCTTGTGGCCCATTGCCATCACCGTGGGAGCATGTTAGAAATGCAGAGTTGTGGGCCCCTGCCAGGTCCCTAAAAGCAGAATCTGCATTTTCATACAATTCCCACGTGATTCAGAGGCCATTTAAAGTCACAGAAGCACTGCCGTGGAGAAGCGTACACGCCTCTTCTTTTAGACCCCAAAATAAAGATGAAGAGGATTAAGACATTATTTTTCTGCTCCTCTATCTGCTTTTTCTCTTTCTCTTTCTATAGAGGCCCAGTTGACTGCTGGTGACCTCAGGGATTTGAGTGATGCTTCCTTTCTACTGCTTTGCCTAAAACCCAACATCCTCTTTCTGTAATTTCTGTGCGTCACTGTCCCCTTCCTTTTCACTGGCATTCATTGATCTGTGAATGTCACACTTGAAAATGTAGAGCAAATGTGTTTTGTACACAAATATCTACAAAATGGACCAACTCAATTGCCTTCCCGGGAGGCCGCCCAAAACAACTGGACCATTTGTACAAGCAGTTGACCTGCACATAATGGGACGTTCTGTGTCTGCGTTGCCCATTTTGAGCAGCGGGGTTTGAAAGGGCAACACTACCCTCACTGGGACCGTTTGGAAACAGAACACCTCAAGAAGAAAGAGGCGGTTTCAATGTTTGGGCCCAGCCTTGCGATTCACCCCATTTGTTCCATTCAGCCCCTTCATTCACATTGGTTTTCATTGATCCTCAGAATTAGGGCCACAACCACCATTTGGGAAGATTCCAGGCTGCGGGGAAGCTGAGCACACAGGAACACTGTAGACGCCATCAAGGGCCTTGCTGGCTCCTGGCCCGACACCTAAGGCGCTTGGAAGGCAACGTTCCCGCACAATAAGAACAAAACCGAGCAAAATGAAAACCAGCCACTCATCTTAGATCCTGCAGAGAATGCAGGTCACAGGGCAAACCACTGTCCCTGAAACTGGAGTGACAGACCGATGAATACAGCGAATTACAGCTTACAGGGAACAGAAGCCTCTGCAGAAACCAGGCCCGGAGCAGGAAAACTGAAACTGTAATCAGCAAATTGCTGGGGGCTGTGTGTGGGCAAGTCTGAGACCTGAACACTCCTCAGACTTCCACACTGTTGTGCTTTCTTCTGTAGCAGATTCCCATAGTGAGAACAGAGGTAGGGAGACCGTCTCTTGCTTCCTGCAGGGAGAGGGGAAAGTAGGCACGCTGAAGTCCTCCCTGAGCCCTCCACTTTCCCTAATAAGATTTGCCCTCCAGGGAAACGATTTTACCAGGTCCAGCCCACTAGGGTCTTACCAAGTGCCTAGCCAACCCGGAGAAGGGAAATACCCCACTCAGGCTTAGAAATACCCCATTCAGTCTCAGTCAAAGTCTGAGATCTACTCATATGACTTCAGAATGCTTCCCTGAGCCTCACACCCTATCAACATACCCATAATGCTCCTGTATAATAATAATCTATTGCAGCAGAAAGAACTGGACGCCTCTCCCCCTAGTTATGAAATCTGTAGGAAAACCCAAAGACGACCAGGGTGAGAAAAACAAGGACATGAGAGAAAGTTTCTACTGATTTTGTATTATGTTTGTTGTATAATCAAGGGGAACTCCCGTATTCTTTCTGGGCCTCAACTAGTCCATCTGGGAAGGAGAATGGTAATAGCTGGCCTATTTCAGCCCCAAAGTCAGGATCAAATAAAGCACTGGTTTCCAACCTTTTAGGTACCAGAGATCGGTTTTGTGGAAGACAATTTTTCCATGGATGAGGGCACGGGCTGGGAGTGGTTTCCGATGATTCAAGCACATTACATTTATTGTGCACTTTATTTCTACTATTATTACATTGTAATATATTATGGAATAATTATATAATTCACCATATTGCAATCAGTGGGAACCCTAAACTTGTTTTTCTGCAACTAGATGGTCCTATCTGGGGGTGATGTGAAACAGTGACACCCGAAGTGTGTTGAGGCCACTGGTCTGACAGGAGGCGGAGTTCCGGGAATGACATAAGTGATGGGGGAGCAGCTATAAATACAGATGAAGCTTCAATCGCTCACCCACTGCTCACCCCTGCTGTGCATCCTGGTTCTTAACAGGCCATGGACCAGTATCAGTCTGCAGCCCCGGGGTTGGGGACCCCTGAAATAAAGTATAAGATCATATCAAAGCACATTTATTAATGTCTCTAAGTTTGTAAGTATATCTGTACATAATATAGTGGAAATGAGAAAAAAATCACTGAGCTTAAACATAACTCATATCAACTTCAAAGTCAATCATCAGGAAGTATGAATATTTTCATAAAAATCATGAGTTTCTCTAAGATCACTTTATTTTTCTGATTTCTGATCCTTCTTAAGAGATTCTTCATTCTATCTCATCTATAGAGCTCCACTTATGTTTTGAAAGTGTTTGGGAAGAAACAGAGTTTTGAAACTTTTTAGCTCTAGTCAGCTAAAAATTGGCTATATATGGATGGATCTTTTCCTAAAAGGAAACCAAATAAAACATTCTTGACATGGCAAACAAACAGTCATCCTGTGGGCAATATTTTTAGGAGCTAAGAGTAAACAAATCAAAACCCATCAATGGTGATTTCTTTCCCCTAGAACACTCACAAAAGAAGCTCAAAGATATATTTCTCATCCCAAATGCAATTTAGATTTTACCAAATTGAAAACAATTGTGCAAAGTATTGGGGCCATTTGAGGATCACATCAGACAGTTGGATTCTATATCTGCCCCCAAATCTTACCGCTTGTATGTAACACACAATTACTGGTTCGCCGAGTAAGAATAAATCATTCCAGGGATCCAGGAAAGGACAAATTTGGAAACACGCAGCATTAGTCACCTCTCCCCACGCATGTGTCACAGAAGCAGACCTGAGGTAAGGAAGACTCCAGTTTAGGATTGGCTCCTGTTTCCTGTGTTAGCAGGTTATGGGGGATGTACCAGGTTTGAGATCCCTACATAGAAGCTAGGATCTGGGACCTGAGGTGAACTCAGTGTACAACTGATTAAAATAAAGGAAATGGATCAATACCAGGGCTATTCATGTCTGCAAAGTAAGATGGGCTGAAATACACTTTCTAACAGCTCGATGAGCTGCCAATCAACGGTTAGTCAGTTTGCCAATCAAGTTGGTCTTCTATATTCACTCTAAGGCTGGAGAGCAGAAATGGTAAGAAACTGGATCTGGGGTCAGACAGTAAATCCCTATGCCACTCTTCTTCAGTGTCCTCATCTATAAAATGGTGACCATGATGGTAGTACTTAACTCATTGGGTGGTTGTAAACATTAAAACAGACAAACTACGCCGATCGAAGCAGCTGCACTTGTGTCCTGCCTACTGTTACACAGACCTCTCTCTTCTTCTGTCCTATCTCAGAACTTCCGAGTTTTTCCTCTTCTGGCTTCGCCACCTAGGGATCAAGATAACACGAGGGCCCTGATTTAGTGGGGTTGAGAGATTCCACATTTCTTACAAGGTCTGTAGGCCACATTTTGAATAGCTAGAAATTTTTTCTTGTGGGGGAGGGTACTTGGATGATTGAGTTCTTCAGCAGAATACTAAAGGTGTATAACTTGCAAGCATTTAGATCTTCATTTAGTATGGAATTCGGTGCTCGCATTATTTTATATGCAAAATTTTAAGTTAATTACATTAATTCAAACTAAGTTTTATGTGTGTGTGTGTGTGTGTGTGTGTGTGTGTGAAGAATGACACCTTAATGTTGGACCCAGTCGAGGAGCAATTTGATAGCTAAAGAAGTTTGATCCAAGGATAAAAGGCGAGGCTAGAAATTTCAGGTCTCTGTATATAGGAGGAAAGATACTTTGTCAGCAGCCCTAAAATTACCACACAGGCATTTACTATGCCAAACTGTTCGATGGCTACTTGAACTAAAATAATGGTGAATGCAGGCTATTCTTTTTTCTATCAGTATTGAAATAGTGGGTTGAACAATTCCTCCCCAAATTTATGACCACCCAGAATCTTATTTGGAAGTAGGGTCTTTGCAGATGTAATTGCTTAAAATGAGATAATAAATTAGAGTTAGGGGTCTTTGCAGATGTCATTGGTTAAAATGAAGTGATAAATTAGAGTTAGAGTGGACCCTAATCCAATCATTTGTGTCTTTATGAGAATTGACACACAAAGGGACAGACATAGGGAAGAGTATATGATAATAAGACACACAGGGAAAATGCCACGTGACGATGAGGCAGAAATTAGGTTTAATGCCAAGAATTGCCAGCAACCACCGAAAGCCAGAAAGAGGCATGGGACAGACCCTTCCCATGAGACCCTAGGAAGGAACCAACTTTGCAGACACCTGGACTTTGGACTTCTGGCCTCCTATGAGAGGATACATTTTTGTTGTCTAAGGCACCCTGTCTGTGGTCATCTGTTATCTTGGCAATGCTGCAGTAGGAGGAATGGACGTGGTCCTATCCTTCGGCGCCCTGTTAACCTCCTTGTAGGAACTTGGGCCCTCTATGGGCCCCAAGTCTTGCCTCCTAGGCTTCCACAACCTCAGACTACTTGGAAACCTTTGCTTTGACTACTAAGGAGAATGAGATCTACATTTTTCTCAAGAAAACATACTCAATTAAGGAAAACACACTCCCCACCCATAATTATTCTATATTCAGTAACACTGGTTAAACATAAGTCTCCTGCCAAAAAGCCTCTTCAGCCTGTTTCAACAGAATAAGGGAAATGCCTAAAATTATGCTTTTCCCATTTCCAGCTCAGTGCCTTCAGAGTTTTTATTCCACTGCATGGTTCACTGTAGTCAGTACAATGCATGCAGAAAACGTCTTTTATCTACACAACTTAAAATATCCTCTTGAGGTGCTCTAAACATACTTCTAATCTGTTCACATTGGATGACTATTACATAACCAAGTGCTTGAGGGGATTGTCAAAACAAATGTGCACATCTGAAACAATCCAAGTGCCATTTTCTATCCAACCTCAACAATAGCACCGGATTGAAATTGGTTACTAGGAACCTTGAGAACATTTTTTAAAAGCCCCTAGGCCTCAGTGTTTTATACAGAAAGAAATTACTCCTAAATCTATAGAGACGGCTTGATAACCCACGTATAAGTCATATAATAAGTGGGCTAAGCAACAAATCATCCAGATTCATTGTTAGAATGCACCAAGGATAAAGAGAGCATGTTACTTTGAGCAGCTTCATTATTTTCATCTTTTATGAAACTATCCTTCTTTCTGTAGGAAGTTCCTCTTTCTCTGACTTTTTTATGTGGACTAAACTATATTTATCATGGCACCAGCCCACCTCACTTTTTACCATATATGGGATGACTCATAACACACTCTATATCTGTAATCTAGATTTAGTCTTATAGCTCTAGAGTTCTCTGCCTACCTTTGTCTTAACCATTTAGACAATCAGGAAACTGACAACTTTTAGTTCTGGAAGCTTCTGGTGTGACTAAGGTTTGGACCACAGCCTCAGCCTTCTCTGGCCATTCAAATTCACATGCTTCTACCATCACCTGTAAGGTGAATCATCATTCAACAATATGATGCCAAAGAACAATAACAATGAAGTATTTTAAGTGGTACATTGCATTTGAATATTCATTTAAAATTATAAAGATCTATACAATGTATTAAAAATTAAATGTTTTATTTATTTATTTTAAGATTTATTTTATTGTCTTGAGAGAAGAGAGAGATAGAGAGAAGGCAGAGGGCCCAGAGCAGTCTCCATAGTTGTACATTATTAGTTGTGACATGGTTTCATTCCATACAGTTGGGTGTGGGGCTGTGCTGGGTGGGAACTGAACTGAGGGCTTCCCGCATGAGAGGTGAGAAACTTCACCACTGAGCCATCCTGGTAGTTACCAGTTGTGCCACAGTTTAGCATGTGTGCTTGCACAGGCCAGGGCTGGATTCGATCCACAGACCTCGTGGTTGCAAGGCAAGTGCTCAACCTGCTTTTTTTCATTTAATAAGAACTTTTTGCACGACTATATCTAGCCATGTTCTCCTATGGCGTATGATTCAGTTTTCTAGACTGATCTCTAGCATTTCAGCCCTATGGGGGACTCAAGATATTGACGACATTATGGATGTCTGTGTTCATCCTTAAACAAATATTTTTGAATACCTATTATATAATTAGTACTCATCCAAGCACTGTGTGAAGCATAAAGATAAGTAAGGAAAGAACTCCTGCCCTTATGGGACCTATATTCTAATAATGAAGATAGACAATAAATAAGAACACAAAACTAATATAATCTTTCCCAATGGGTTTCATATTATAAAGAAAATGGAGAACAAAAACAAACAAACAAGGGATGAGCAACTTTGTTTATTTATTTTTATTTTTTTTATTGTTAAATTTAATGGGGTGACATTAGTTGGTAACAATTAGTTTCCAGATGTACAACTCCACATCACATCACCCATGCATCGCATTATGTGCTCACCACCCAGAATCAGCTC